>JAHTLZ010001852.1:0-13944 GCA_023846285.1 Phrynocephalus versicolor
TGTAGTAGTAGTAGTAGTAGTAGTAGTAGTAGTAGTAGTAGTAGTAGTAGTAGTAGTAGTAGTAGTGTCGTTACAGTCATGACCGACTCTTCATGACCCCATGTCTGTGGAATTTTCTTGGTAGGAATACTGGAGTGGCTTGCTAGTTCCTACTCCAAGTGCCTACAGCACTTGGTATTCCCTAGTGGTCCCCCATCCAAGTACTACCCAGGCCTGACCCTGCTTAGCTTCCAAAATCAAGCAATATCGTATGTGCTCAGGGTATCTAGGCAGATCATAGAATCGTAAAGCAATTGAGTTGGAAGGGGCTTAGAAGGCCACTGAATCCAACCCATTGCTCAATGCAGGCCTCCAAATCAAATCAGATCTGACTGAAGGTTGTCCAATTTTCTCTTGAATGCCTCCAGCAAGGGACTGCTTACCACCTCCCAAAGTAATTAGTTCCATTGTCACACAACTCTTACAATTACGAGGTTTTTCTGATATTCAGTCTAAATCTGGCTTCCTGTAGCTTAAGACCATCATAGAGAACATTGTGGTGCTGGTAGCAGTGGCCCTAGCAGGTCCTAGCAGTGAAACAGGCAAGGGAGCACCCATCGAGGTAGCTACTGCATCCAGGCAGAAGCATAAATCCAGGCATAAGATAAATTGCTTCCTACAACTTCATGAAAATATACACCTTTAAAATAATAAATGCACAGTAATAATGTTTACAAAATCAAACAGGAGAAGGATACACGCACACACAGAGTGGAGGGAAAAATAGCATTTTTAAACAATGAAAAGCACACACACATAGCCCCATCTTCTAAAAACCAAGAAATAGAAGGAAGCATATAAAAGCAAAGAATACAATCAAAGTCCTTCCTCAAACAAAAACTATTAAAATATTGAGATATTTCTCCCGTACTGTTGATGCATTATTTTCTCTTCATTGATCAGCAACTTGAAATGAGAATTGCCTGTCTGAGAATTTTTTTTTGCTTGCTTTTACTCATAAAGAAAAAGAAATTCTATACAATATTTTTAGACACAACTATCATATTTTTGGACTTCTGTTTTAGATGGGAGGATAGATAGATAAGAAAAACTGGCATATGGAAAACTAACTGAATGGTTTAAGTAGCTATAAAACAATTGATTGGCTCACTTAATGTTTATAAGACAGGACCGAAGGAGGGTATGTGAAGAAATATGAGGAACAAAAAAGTGCATAACTCAAGATTCCTCTCATATTTAATGTGTTTTTAGAGATTTATTTTTGGTAAATAAAGAAGCCTTTGAGTGCATAGAATTATGTGGATACATCTGTCAGAAATATATTCGGATATCCCAGAAGGACAGATATAGAATAGATAATATATGCATGTATAGACAGATTTCACTTGAACTGTATTATATTTGACTATTAATACAGTTTTCCCAACAAATACTATTTACCTGCTCTTCCTAAGACTTGTCGCCATAAATTCTGGCTCACCATATACACTCCACTATCAAAGATTAACATTGCCAGGGGAGTCAGCAAGGAGTTCAGTGATAATTATGTCTTTCTCCCATCATTGCCTTTCTTGGTTGGATGCTTCTATATAATGAGGAACAGTATTACTCACTGTTCCTTGCTGTGGTCCCATATATCAGACTGAGGACATGATATATTTTCTGTATATAAGCTTGCTCAAGATTTCGAGAAACATCATATGTGGCATTTTGCTTCTTTTACTGCAGCAAAAACATTACTTCCCTGCTCCCATTTCAACAGTTGCTTGGAAGCCTTGTTTTTCTCACTGAAATGATCTGTATTATAAACCATTCATTACATATTTTGATGGAAATAAATAATATGATCGCCCTGATTCATGCAATGCAAATAAATGTTTTGAAGTATGTAACAATTATTTCAAGCTATACAGCTATGAAAACATGAAGCAATTGTAAGGAGTATTCTAATCTCTCTCTCTCTCTCTCTCTCTCTCGCTCTCGCTCTCTGCCTGTCTTTGATGGTAAGTTAATGATGTGTCATCCTGCAGGCTGCTAGATGAAATAATAGCAATAATAGCAATAAGTATGCACTCTAAAAGGGGCTGGTTACAATGAAATCAATGGGTCATGATTCTTCTTTCACCTGCTCTACTTACTGTCATAAATCCAATTAGTAGAATTTCTGGCCCTGCATTAATCCTATGAAGCAGATACAGTGTAGGATGTTTTCCCTCTCCACCTTATTTCCCATCATTGTAAGCATTAATTGTCACACTGATTTTGGAAATCAAGGAACAAAATCAGGTAAAGCAATGTTTTAAAGCAATATGGAACTACACATACTATTGAATTCCAACAAAGCTTTCAATAATAGAACTGACTTTGAAAAACAAATATTCTGCATCCAGTGGAAAAGGAAAGCAGAAATGTAGAAATATCAGATTTATTTAAAAGTATTGTAGTTTATTAGGGTTTGGAAAATAAGCCACTTTAATAATAGATTAGTAACATATGCCTGCCCTACAATTTCCCCAGTGAATATAACTGGTTAGACAGATGACTAAGTTGGAGCACTGCTGAGTGCTTGTCCACCACATCTCCTGAGAGAAAAACTAGACTGTGTGGCCTTGGGCAAGCTACATAGTCCCTGACTACCCCTAGAATAAGGGAATGGTAAACAACTCATAATTACTTTATACTTAGAGAACCCTGAGAAAGGACTCTATCACACGTCCTTTAAAATGCTGATTAAATTTCAAAATAAAGCATTTCCAAAAATATTGTCCCCACAGCCACCGGGCTTTAAAAACAAAACACCTGGTTATGCCCCCTCTAGTGAGTTTTCCATGACCTACTGGAGAAGATGGAATTGTTTTGCTTTGGTAAAAAATGCGAGCCAGAAGTCCGTGGGAGCTTGCATATGATCTGGTTTTCTGCTTTCCCTCCCCAGCCCCGATCAGCTCATCCCAGGGCTGCTTGGCACTTTTTAATTTTATTTTTAAATTTCTCCTCCACCCAGGACTGATCAGCTGGCCTTCGGGCTGTCAGCACTGGTTTTTGTTTGTTTGTTTGTTTTCTTTTTTCCTAGCCCCACCAGCTCCTAGGGCTGGTTGGTGCATCTTTTTTTTTAAAAAAAAATCCCCCCCCAGTGCCGATCAGCTGGCCTTTGGGCTGTCAGCGCTATTTTTTATTATTTTTCATTTTCCCCTAGTGCCACCTGCTGGCCGTGGGGCTGAACAGCGCTTTTTTAAAAAAATCGTTGTACGTGGGACCGAAGATCCCACAACTTTAGTCATGTGACCAAGAAAGAAGAAAAACTGGACTTTCACAATATCCAGATCTTCCCCCAGGTGCGATAGCGGCCTTAGGTTGGAATCCATTTGATGACCCATAACTGTTATTATTAATAGAAATTTAATGAATATATATCTCAGAAGAATTAAATGACAATTATTGATTCAATTTGGAAAGGTTAGGAGGTTGCTTTAGCATAACAGCCAGAATGGGGTGTGTTTAGTTATGGCATGCATGGATCATTCATATGTGATTTAAAAACCTGCTGACTTCTAACAGGACCACAGAACGACACATACTACTGCAAGTGCAATAAGTCCAGAATCTTTTACTGTGAACCGTGTTGTTAAGCCTTTAATACTGAGGGGTTGGTAGGGGGAGTAACTTAATTAAAAATAATAAGAAACAAAGATCTCATTCTTCAAGTCAAAAGTTTTGGAGAAGGTATCCGTGTTAGTCTGTGCAAGAATTCCAGGCAAAAATCAAGGAAAATAAAACAAAAAAGTGTGGCACCTTAAAGAGTAACTTTCATATTTCAATGTGACCTGCTCTGCTACCAATGCCATCTTTTGCCAAGAATGCCCATCTGCACTCTACTTTGGACAAACAGGACAGTCTCTACAAAATGGATCAATGGACACAAGTTTGACATAAGAAACCACAATACACAGAAAACTGTCTCAAACAATTTCAATATACCAGGACACTCCTTGTAAGATTTGAAGGTTACCATTTTGGAACAGAATAATTACAAATCAAGAATACAAATAGAAACAGCTGAGATAAAATTCATATGCATGATGGCCACACACAAGAATGGATTGAACATGTCAAGGTTTCTTGAATCATTATCAAATGTAATAATCTGTCACTGTTTTTTTTTCATGGAAGTTTATCTCCCACCAAAAGATTCTAAGGTAAAAACTGTCTAATATAAACTTTCCCATTCTCTCACTCCCTAATGAACCTGCCCCCCTCTTTTCCAACCCCCTCACCCTGATCTATTGTCTGTTTTCGGCCTCTGAGGAATATTTACTACAGGGCCCTAAAACTACACCAGGAATATCAATGCTATTTTCTCACTCCCATAACTTCAAATGAACCCCCCTGTTCCTCTACCTCTTCCTCTTCCTCTTCTCCCTTCCCTTCCCACCCTCACCCAGATCTGGTTTCTGTCTGTTTAGGAATTTTTACAACAGAGCTTACATGCAAATATACCTACATACAACAGTCAGTGAATATTTGGTAGGAAATGTATATTCCATAACTATTATATTATATATTGCTATATGTCTGAAGAAGTGCATGTGTCCACAAAATTTTACATTAAAATATGAAAGTTAGTATTTAAGGTGCCACATTTTTTTTGTTTTATTTCCCTTGATTTTTGCCTGGAATTCTTCAAGTCCTGTCTGGACAACATCACTTAGCATTCAGTTGGATTGTATTCAATGGGCATTATTCTACTCCCCCTGCTTTTAAACAATAGCAATAATAACAGATGTTATAATATCCATATATCCATAATAGGTTGTATATTATCCATGCCATCACATTTTTACGATTTCTTTACGTTGATTATGTTTATACTTTTCATTATCCAGATTCCAAGACATTTCAAATTAGAATAAAAAAGATCAAGACTAGAGATGGACACGAAAAAAACAATTTTTCATTTTTGTTTTCATTTTTTCATTTCGTTATGCAATGAAACGACAAATGAATTTTGTCTCTAAAATAAAACGAAATGAACAGAAACACCAGAAAATTTGTCGTGCGTTTCGTTTTTGTTATGGCAATACAGTGAACTGCTTTAAATGCTAAACAAAAATCACAAAAATTTAAAATAAATGGTAACAAAATGGTAAGGAAACAAACGAAAACAAAAATGATTTTTTTGTAAAAATTCACAAAAAAACAGAAATGAACTGAAACGGACCCTCTAAATAACAAACGACAAACGAAACACCATTTTTTTTACTCGTGCCCATCTCTAATCAAAACTAGCCATTGCTTTAATTTCTTTTTGCTCTAATGATACTGTATTAATACAGAAGAGTTTAAATTTAAATTTAACAGTTTAAATTTTGGTAATTAATTTTTAATCCCATGTGGCAGTTAAGGTTCTTTCCAGTGGCAGCAGTGTCTGCACAGTGCCTCTAGTGCTCAGGGGCAGGAATTCCAGCCCCACTGGTCATGAACTAAAAATTGAACTGTAAAACTGTAAAATTTTCTCCTTAGTTAATGGAGATTTTTAGTTTCTAGGTATCAACGAACCATCATAGACACAATTTTCAGGTTCCTGACCATCTTTAATTAGTATGATCCAATAGTTATGAATCTGTTTCCTTATTTCCTTCTTAAAAATGTGTATCTTCCAACAGGACCATCCAGCAGGTGTACTGATTCAAATACAGAATATTTCATAAAAATTAATGCTATCCCCTGGAATTATTTGTTCTACATCCACTAAACTTTGCCTTGGGATGGGTGCTTTGTAATACAGTATATTGCCTTTATTTTTCTATGATATGCTTCCTATAGCAATAACACATCCGAACCCAATTAATGAATAAATCACATAATTCTATATTTAGTTGGAAAACCCAAACCATTTATGTTCAAAGAAATTATACAGTATTTAGGTTGTCTAACATGCTACCCATTAAATTCTGTTTTAAATCATCTCGTTAAAGTAGAATATATTAAGGAATGTTAAGTGCTTGTATTGCAGCCAACTAAGAGAGGATTGTTTTCATAGTCTTCCTGTTCTTCTCCCCTCTTCTCCCCCTCTCTCCTTCTCTTTCCCCGTCTCCCCATCCCCCATCCCCCTGTCTCCTTTCTCTCCTTCCCTGATTCTTCCCTATTTCCCTTCCTGCCCAGATGATGGCATTGAGGCCAACTTGCCTCCATCTCATTAAAATGAGCAATCCCATATGGGTTATAATTTGTGTGACCGAGTGTTACAGCACCTATCGCAAAATCTCCTCATAGCCTTCATTTAAATATGTAGATAAGTAAATATAGGATTTTAAAAACTTGTTTCCAAGTAAGCTATTTCTTAACTATATAAATATAATTGCTTACAGTCTTTCCAGGGGTCTTCTCAGTTCTTAGAATTAGTCTAGTAAAGTAGCACAATATTATAGCTGGATTGATTGTCATCTACCATTGATAAAGCACCAGCTATGACCTTGAAGAACTCAGGAAGTACTAAAATTGTCATTACATTTTAACAGGGTTTCCCCACCACCACTTTTTTTTCAATTATAGCTGCATTCTATTTCTTTGAGAAGTCTTATCTTATTCGACTTTTGTTTTTTTCAGTCACAAGCATCTGAATCTTCATTTCTGTAAGAAAATCTTATGGTTGTTCCATTGTAGCTGTAATCCTAGCTATATGTCTAAGCTATGCAATAAATATGAAGGGAAATCCCCAGGAATATCTCATTCTTTGGTTTCAGGGTGCCTCAATAAATGGCATCCACTGTCTGCACTGGTAATTATTTCAACAGTCCTGGAAAATTTGAGTCTCATCTACTACATATGACAGCTCCTAAGATTCTTTAATTCACAGTTCACTGCTACTTTCACTGTGAACCTTACAAGAATATCTCTTCACAGTGTTTCTTGCTTAGGACTAAATATGGACACAAACCCCAAAACATCTCAGGAAATTCATTAAAAATAACTGGTTTGATGGTCGAGTCAGTCCAGGTTCATAGAAACTGACAAACTAAAAAAAAAAAAAACCCAAATGAATGAACTTTTAAAATGATACTTGACTTTGTGGCTTGATTTGTGGCCCCTCCTTGCCTTCACAAATTGTCCCTCACCCCCTTCCCTCTCTCTCCCACTGGCTTCCTACCTGGTCCTGCCAACTCCTCCATTATTATCCCAGCAGTTTGACCCTCCTGGAGCCCAGGTGCAGCCTTCTGCACATGCACTGGGGTTACATCTGTGGTTCCCAACCTTCCTAATGCTGTGACCCTTTAATACAGTTCCTCATGTTGTGATGACCCCTTGCCCTGCTTGAAAGAGGCCACAAGCCCCCTTTGGCAGGCTACTGCCCCAGGTTCCATAGAGAACTTTCCTCTACAAGCAACCTCACCCAATCGCAGTCTCTGGTGCCATTGACTGACATCCCCTCCAACCTATCAAGCTGTAACTCACTCTTCCCCTCTTCCCCCCTTCTCCTACATACCCAAGCCATTTGTGCCTTTTTCTTCACTGGCTCATGATGACCCCTGTGAAATGGTCATTTGACCCCCAAGTTGGGAACCACTGGGTTACATAAATCTGATGATAATATTCTTGATTTTCAGCTTTATTTCTTCATGTCCTCAATTTGCTTTCAATAACATAAGTTCTAATCTGTTGGTGATGAGCTAGTTCAAAACCATCATCAGCAGTCTTCTGTGTAGCCTGCATAATTAAGTTGTAAACTGCCCCGAGAGTGCTTGAAGCACTATGCGGCTGTATATAAGCAGAACACTTTACTTTGCTTTGCTTTCTGTAGTTATTTAATGTTATCCTTATTTCTGCCAGTGCTTATTTCACTAACACAAATGCTGTTTTCATATTTGTTTGAAAATCACATCTGTAATATAGAGAAGACAGTGATTGTTGATTCACACACACACACACACACACACACACACACACACACACACAGGGGGGGTGGAGAGAGAGAGAGAGAGAGAGAGAGAGAGAGAGAGAGAGAGAGAGAGAGAGAGAGAGGAGAGTCTGTTCTCAAGTTGGATGAGCACTTCTAAAGTATTTTGGAGGCTCCAGGCCTCCCAAAACACTTTCCTATTTCTCTGATAGAAATGTCCACTGGATTGAACAGCATGATAGCAGAAAATTGACAATGATCGTCTATGACCAATTATGGTCACATGAAAATTTTCACAAATGGAAATCAGTTCATTATTTAATCTAAGTACCACAGACTCTTTAAGCTCTAAGACAAATTCTCTTCTGTCTGCAATACACATTACTCCAACTCTTTCATCAGGAATGCTAGGACCTAAATCCAGACTTTGAGTGCACATAGAATTTGTCCTACCTCTTAAATGGAACTGTCAATATGTCATGGCAATTGATATTCCAATCATGCGGCAGTATCAACTTCTATTTCATCCTGTTTTCTTGATTCTTGATGTCTTTATTCGGCCTTCTGCTCTTGCTATTACTATAAATGTCATCTTTCACCAATTTCCATTTCTATCAATTTTATCGTCTAGTGTGTTCCTTTATCTCAGACTTTCCTTAATCAGCTGTTGTTGTGGGTATAGGGAATAATGAAAAAGGATGATGTCTGCACATAACAATCTCCAAAGGCAATGGTTTCAGTTTTCCCACTCTTCTGAGAAGCACAGTTCTGTGTGCTCATACAAGGGACTTTTTTTTTTCAGGGAGGGCCCAAGCACACATGCCAAAGAAATCCCAGTTGTATGTATTTTACTGTTATTTAAACTGTTTTATCAATTTTCATTCACATGATGAATGGGTAACATCATTTGTCCAGCCAAACTTTCTTTCCCCTCACCAGTATGGTATGGTTGTTTTAAAATGTATCAATCTCTGTATCACTTTAATCTTTAACATGTCAGCATGTGAGAATTTATTACTTTGTGAATGGGTCAGATTTTGGGGCACCATGGCCACTGCACTGTACTTGTACCCTTCTTCTTAAAAACATTTTTAATGTTTAGTGATAAATCCAACTCTGCAGTTGCGTTTTTACTTTGTTTTTGTTTTTCTTTTCTAATCCCTTATTAGGACCCTTGCCTATTGCCATGGGGGTTGTGGAGTGTTATGGGGGTACAGAGCCTTCACCCCTCCCTCCTCCTCCTCCCTCCCCCCTCCTCGCCTGCCTCGGAGCTCCTGGATTTCTTTCTCCATGACCGGGGCTCGCACCGTCTTTCCCAGGGTGCCATCTCTTGGACTGTTGGCATGCAGCCCTGATGCAGACCCTTCGGGATGGGGGGGTGTCACTGGTTGCCTTTTGGCGCCCACCCCCGACTTCCTCTGGTGCCTCCTGCTGACTGCTGTTCTCCCCGGGGGGGGGGGCTCGGTCTGGTGGTAGCGACTGCGGTAGCGTCCCGGATGCCCGCACTTGGTCCCGTTGAGGTTGCGGTGTGCTCTGGTGTGTGGGGGGGTGTCGCTGGTTGGCCTTGGGGGAACCCCCCCTGTGGACTTTCTCTCTGGACTTTCTCCGGACCTGCCGTCTGCCTCTTGTTTTCACCTTGGAGGTGGCGGTTCCATCAGATGCAGGCTGCTGTGGAGGCTTCCCGGGCGCTCATGCTGGCCCAGGGGAGCCTGCCTGGGTGTGGATGTGGTGTTTTCCATCCCAGCTCACAGCTTCTGGTGGCCATTTGGAGGTAGTGACTGTGACAACACCTTGGAAACAGGAGTAATGAATATACATATCATCAGCCAATCCCAGCAGGAGGGTGGGGAATGGTATGATATAAAAAGGGTGGAGCCTAGTCAGTTGAGGCAGTTGAGTTAAGTTGAGTTAGGTTGAGTGAGTGCTGGGAGAGAGCACTGCTCTGTTGGAGTTCTGTCAGGCAGTGAGGGCTTTACTGTTTACTAGTTATTAAAGACAGGGGGGCTTGAGTAGATTAAATCTATTCTATGTTAAAGGCAACACATACCATCCTCAGACATTGTTATATTTATTATTTTCTCAATACACTTCATTATTGTTTTGATATTTTACATCTGAGTCTGTCCCTATCCCTAAGGCAATGATTTTAAAAAGGTGGCAGCATTACCAAGTGAATAAAACGTGGCAGCATTACCAGTTCCAACACAATTACATGTGTAAAAGGAAGGTGTCATCACAATTTGGTGGCACAGCGGTGGAATGTCAAAATAAACCCAGTTGTGCCTTTGAAAACCCAGTCTGTGAAAGGGGGTGATGTCACAGTGACCGTGGTGGTTCCCCCAACAGAGGACCATCTGCTCCCGTGGGCGGCGGTGTGACCCGCTGGTGGCGGCTTTGTGGGGTGTCCTGGCTGCTTTGTGGACCCCTTTGGACTTTTGCCACCCTCCTGTCATCATCCTGGAGGCAGCAGCCTGTCCTGTCAGCGGCAGTTATGGAGCCTTCCCGGCCACTCTTGCCCGGGTTCCAGGAATCTGCAGTTTTGTCCAGCTTTGCCCTGCCAACGGCTTTCACATGGTGCTTGGAGACTGTGGAGGTGGTGTCCTTGGACTGTATGCAGCCTGAGACTGGAGACTGGAGGCGAGTACTGGAATTTGGCTGCTCCAGATTGGAGGCTTCTACGGTGAGGGATGCTCTGTGAGGCCCTTCCCGCTGGGAGATGGCGGGGGACACTGGCCTGGAACATCTCAGCCTTTAGAGCTGGAGACTTTGTTCCGGAGACTGCGGCCATGGCGGCTTTCCCCTTCTGGACATCTGGACTGGGGCTGGCTACCCGTTGGGGTGGCTCCGGTGGCCCTCTGTTGATGTCACCTGGACCTGGAGGCGGTGGCCACCTGAAAGGGGGTAGTACCCCATCATATTGTTTTTTGTCAGCTAGCCTTGGCAATTAGGACTGGTCTACTTCTGTCCACTATGGACATATCTTGTCCATCCTCATGCCCCATGGTGGAGCCTGATGCCTCTCCCCTCCCATGCCTGATCTTTCCTTACCACCTTTCTACCTTTTGGGCAGTCCCTTCCTCCTCCCCTCCCCACCCTCATTTCATCTGTGACATCTGGTGTATGGGCCCATATTATTATTATCATCATACATATTATTACATTATCCCATTTTTATTATTATTGTTATAGGTTTTATATTGTTGCTGCTGTTTATACCTGTAGTTTGTTATTTGATTATACTTGTTATTTCTGGTTTTTTTTCCACTAGAAGGAGGAGGAGGAGGAGGAAAAAACTCAATGGCCAGATCTCTCTTTCAAGCCCCATCCACTCACATTCTCTCTGACCCCAAATAGAAAATCACTTATCTTGCTGCTGTTTCCTTTCAGTTTGCTCCTATTTCATTGTGCCTACCTATGATAACAGCTGCCTGTCTGCATTGCCTTCTTGCCCTGTTCAAATCATAGGGATTGTATTTGTGTGTGCACACAGAGGCTGCAGCAAGAACTTTCCATAGATAGTAAGTGATTTATTGTTATTTATTTATTTATTTGTTGGACTTATCATACCATAATTCGGTTTACTTTCAATCTGATAGATGATGCTTGTTCTGAAGTTTTATGATAACCGTAATAGGATTTGGGGGGTATGAGATCAATTTGTTGTAGTCAGTGAGCAGTAGTTAGCTGGAAAATATAACACAAAAGATATTGCCAAAAAGAATAAATTAATGTGATAGGAAAACACAGAATAGAATACTATGATACTAGTATTTACTAACAGGTGCATTGCACTGAAGGTGCCAGTCAGGAGAAACAGAGTAGGCATCAGAGAGCTTCCAAAACAAATCTCTGATTGAGTTTGCTTACCTAGTACTTCCAAACACGAAGTGGCTACATTCTGACCTGAAAGAAAATAGACTACATAGAATGTATGCAATAATCCAGGAAATGTCAGTAGGAAAGTGTCAGCAATTTTGTTCCAGTAAAAGAGACTGCATATAATGTGGGATACCAATGTTGCCTCTCCTAAATAGAGATGGACATGAAACACATTTTGTTTCATTTTTTTGTTTTTGTTTTGTTACAGAACGAAATGAAGTGCCCTTTAAAAAATGAAACAAAATGGAAATTTTCATTTCGTTCCATTTCATTTTCATGTATTGTTTATTTTGACAAGCACCGATATTGACACTTGTCAAAATAAATAATCAAAAATGCCACCCTGCCACTGCAGCACACCAGCTGATCAGCGCTTGATTTAAAAAAACAAAAAGTGCTGACTGGCCAGGCCCACATGTTTTTTTTTTTTAAAAAACCACCTATTGGCCAGCTGGGACCTGGCCTCAGGCTGTTTGGCACTCGGGTTAAAAAAAAAAGCTGATTGGCCCACACTACGTTTGATTGGCACTTGCTTTGTGTAAAAATAACACCGACCAGCCAGGCCCTGTGCATGGGCTGGTCGGCGTGAGGATTTTTTAAAAAAAGCCAACTGCCCAGGCCCTGCGCACTGGTTGGTCGGTGCGAGCATTAAAATAAAAAGTGCCAATTGGCCCACGTTGCAGCTGATTGGCACTTGTTTAGAAAAATAAAAGAGTGTCTGGTTGGCTGAAATAAATAAAAAACAAAAAACAAAAAATGAAACATTTTTTAAAAAAATCATTTCTTTCCAAATAAAAAAGGGGAAAAAAGAAACGAAATGCCATTTTGGAATTTTGTGCCCATCTCTACCCCGAAAGCAAAGGGGGATTTGTATTAAGGGTAAGGGATTTTTTGGGAGGGAAACCTTCCCTCAAAAACTTTGGATGGGAGAGCATGTGGTAGGCCAGCAAAAGGCTGTGCTATAATGTGAAACAGAAAGTGCATAAAAGTAGTTCACTGGTTCATAGAATGAAAGTGCTCCATCATTCAGGGCAGGCATGACCAAACTTTGGCCCTCTTGATGTTTTGGACCACAGCTCCCAGAATTCCAAGCCTGTATTCCCAATGGCAAAGGACTATTGGAGTTGTGGTCCAAAACATCTGGAGGGCCGAAGTTTGGACATGCCTGATTTAGGGTGTTATTGGAAATTAATCTGTGGGCTTGATTGTTTTCAGTGTCTAGGATGCAATGCTTGAGATCTGATCCGGCTGCTTCCTATTAAAAAGGAATGAGGCAGCTTGTAGAAAATTCTTCCTGCTGGTGGTTTGCAAACTGACTGGCAATCATGGAGGGTTAAGGGAAATAGTTGGGAACAAGTGTAGCTTCAGCCAGAGATTGGAGATGATTGACCAAACTTTAGTTTCAGCATTCAAAAACCCAACTTCCAGCTGGAAAGCTGTTTGAGACACTGCAAAGTTAATCGTAGGATAGGCTTCAAGAATTTAGAGTGAATTGCTTATGTGGCAGAGAAAAACAGGGCAAGGACTGAGTTGAGTGTCATACTGAAATGAAGTCAGATGTGGCTCCAAACATGAGTACAGCAACCAATACAGTGGTACCTTGAGGTACTAATGCCTTAAGATTAAAAAAAAAATGAGAAAACCACTTTATGACTTTCACTAGTGTGAAACAGACAGACAGACAGACAGAGATATAGACAGACAAGGATGGAAGAAAATAAACAAGCATGTAAGAAGCACTTCTATGCATTGTCTAATTTGCATATTCTTTATATGCCTTATTGTTACCATTTACCATTCAAGCTCTTTGCCTGTTTGAAATCCTTTAAAGCCAGTGAGTGGGTAAGGAAAAGGGACCACACATCAGGATTAACAAACATTGTCAGGTGCCAATCCATGAACCCAAGAGAGTGAAATTCTGAGGAAGTGAAAACAAGAAATACTGAGTTAATTTAAAAACTGAATAACAGTGTTATGCTTATATACCACCCCATACCACTTCAAGTAGTCTCTGGGTGGTTTACAGTATAATTATGCATGGTACACATTGCCCCCCACCCAGCAAGCGAGGTTTATCAACCTTGGAAGGATGGAAGGCTGAGTCAACCATGGGCCTGCTACCTGGGTTTGAACCCCAGGTTGTGAGCACAGTTTTACTTGCAGCACAGGCATTT
>JAHTLZ010001853.1:0-11999 GCA_023846285.1 Phrynocephalus versicolor
GAGTTGCAGTCCAGGAACATCTGGGGACCCACAGGTTGAGAAACACTGAAGTAGATTGTAGCCAATGCTGTTTTAATAGCATGGTCTCTGCTCCCTCTAGTGGCTAGTTATGGTAACATTGTCTTTTGAATTTTTAAAAAAGTATTTTTCCATGTATAAGACTCTATTTTTGTCTAAAATTGTTAGATTAAACATTGAGGGTTGTCTTATACACAGAAGTAAGCTGAGGAGAGAACTGCATGGTTGTGAAATTATAATTTTGGGTTGGAAAAGTGAGTGTTGTGTTATAGATGGAAAAACACGGGTATTTCTTGGATTTATATTTATTTATTTATTTATTTTAGAGTATTTTTACCCCGCCTTTCTCCTTGAAAAAGGACCCAAGGTGGCTTACAGTAATGAGGGAGAATATACAGCCGAATACAATGAAGACATGCTCAAGTATTTAATATTTTCAGTCTGTGGAGAGGGGAATAAGTAATTTCTGGTCCCAGAGATAAAATGGTCCTAGAGTATCTGCTCATTAGGGAGTATTAAGAAAAGCGTCACACCAGTGTTAACTTTGCAACAGAAATGTTGGCAATGCTTATTGCAGGGGATGTGGACATAAATCCATTTTTAAAATGTCCTGCCAAATCGATTTTGACTTAGGGAGTCCTTTCTAGGGCATCCTAGGGATCAGGTTACTCAGAAATGCTTTGCCAGTCTCTTCTTCTGTAGCCACCCTGAAGGCTATGAAAGTCGCCCAAGATGGTGGACATAATACCATCAGCTACTAAAAGTGATCTTAGCTAGCCCCTCTCCCAGGAGGTACAGAAGGGACTCAAAACCTGTGGCTCCACATGCAGGACCTTCAACCCACAGAGCTACAGTGACTCCCTGGGTTATCCCAGCACCTGACCATAAGCAGACGAAAATGCAGGCCCGCCACTGAATCTCGACCAAAGGGTTTCTTTCAACATGTCACTCTTTGGAGGCCTAAAAAACCATTTGTGCACATGCTGGCCATATAGCTAATTCCCTGACAGCCCCCACCCCACCTGAATCACCAGACAATTTTCTTCCCAGTCAGAAATACCTTCTCTTTTTTACCCTTTCAAATATCAATCAGAATTTAAAAAAGAATCCATGATGAAGGCAGAACTATCAATATAACAAAGTCATTCCTTGCTTTCTACAAGTTCCCCTGTGGTCATCTCCTTATCTGGATAAAAACTCTGTTTGGGGTCATGGTTGTATGTTTTTGATTTTAAATAAATTTTAATATTTTTTTTTTAGGCTGACGGATTTGCATTATCATTTGGGTTTGCGCTATAAGGGTTGGATGATATAACAAGAAGAAAAAAATCATTCATTCTGCCGGTGCAGAGTATAATCTCTCAGAAGGAATATGCAATCCTGGATTTTATAACCGTCTTGAATGTAAAATGACTCTATTTCCAGTAAGGGTACATTTTCAGGTAACATGATTTAACTTGGAAACGTTCATATAAAATAAACTATAAGGGGATACAATTCCCATATTGGACGCATTGGAGAAAGTTAAGTACTATGAACTTGGACCAACATTCATAACACTTGAGAGATGTCGTGTCCCTCAACTTATAATGTTTTAATTCCTAAAATGTAAATGACTTAAATCTGGTGAACCTGTGGGCCCTGCATATGTGATTGGCCTATTACTCCTATTCATCCCCTCTCTCGTGTTTATGGGTTAGACATAAATATATGGAAGGTAACATTTGGCCCACCCTTCCTATAGACATCCCTTTCCTACCTTCTGAGTAGAAGAGTAACACAAGCAAGTCTGCCCTTTTTTGCAATATGCAACTGATACAATGCTTGCCATCACAAGATGTGAAGATGCCCAGGAGGTTAATATTGTTTCGAAAACAACCAATCAAAACTCATGAACAATCTCACAATCAATGGCTCTTAAGCCATGCCAGCTCAAGAGAACTTCCATGGTAACAACTGGAGTAGTTCCATTGAATCAATGTAACTTACAGAGGAAGTTGACTCACCCATTTCCCACTGGCTTAATAGGGCTACTCTAGGTGCAACTTCCTAATAGGCTTCAGCTAATGTCGCAATTATGGCCTGTTTCCATACTAACCATAGGCATCTTGTTGGCTTCCTGGCAGTAGTTTGCTACACTGGATGGACCCTCTAGGGCTGAATTCTGTTCTTAGGCCTAACTGGAGTAGGCCTACTGAAGGAAAGGGAAGTTCAAGGTAAATCCATGGATTACAAGAGGCCTCTTCTAGTTGAGAAAAACTGAATGTAAGATGTGGTCAGATCCAAGGCAACTGTGCCGTACAGGGAGAAACTGATGTGCCTCACCCCAAAACTACCACCCTTCCCCCTGCAACTCTGGTCACTAGTAACAACATAGTACACCATGTTAAGAAGAGAACAAGACTAACTGATGCCTTGTGCTGCCTGAGGTGAAGGACAAAATAGAATCCTCTCTGCCCCAGCTCCCATTCCTGTATGGAAAACGAGGAGGAAAAGTTCAATTTTGGTTCAATACTGATGACATGGCAAAATCCTGCAGAACTTAGAAGGAGAGTAGCTTATGGAGCGGTGAGTAAGCAACCCAACTCATGGCTTCCCCTCGACATCACCCCCTGTCCAAAAAGCAGATCCCATTAGAGGGAGGGGAATAAGTAGGGCAGGCCCTGGGATACAAACATCTTTTATTATCCTTGGTGACTTTAAACACCCCGTCTCCTGGGGTCTGAATGCCACCTACAATACAAGGAAAACAGGGCTCCTTGTGCAAAGAACTGTGAAGGAACACCAGCAGTAATGCCTGTAGAACACTGGCATACGCTGTTGACACAAACAGGAAATCCAAGCAAAATTAAGCACAGCATCAATTAGGAGAGAGTTGTGGGAATCCTACACCATACTGTGGGGGGAATGAAGTGAAAAGACTGTAGCTATGTCACCATAGTAACGATCTCTGATTGGTTGAATAGCCAGTGAATCAGGAGCGTACAAACAGTTCTTTCTAAAGATGGCTGCGGAGGAAAAAGGGGGTGGGCAGATGCCTAAATAGTGAAGTCATGATGTGCAAGTACGCATGCCCAAGGAATACAAGCTGTATAATCATTGGTTGGATTCTGTTTACGTATCTATGATGTGTTGGGGATAATAAAAGGAGCCTGCGAGGAGGAGGGGGCAGACTTGCCTCTCCCTCACCCATCAGATGCACGGCATCAAAAGAATCTCTGAGTGTGTGATTATTTAGAAGCTTCTGCATTTCTACCGCCACTGATCCCCTCAGCTGGTCTAGGGGATTAGCATATCAAGGGCCTTCAGGCGGAGGAATCCCTACATTCTTTGGTGCCCCATGTGATGATCGACCTCACAGAAGCCGCTGATCCCAGACTGCAAGTTTACATCATCAGCCGGCAGCATTCTTTGCCTTCAGAGCAGACAGCAAGCAGTGCTGCCTCTCCTTAAACGACTGGATCCAGCTGACACCTCACAGCAGCAAGCTTCAGCTGTCATCTTGGCACCATAACAGCCCACAAAGAGCGCTCAGATCCGCACAGGATCCGTGGGTGAGTTATTTGGTGAAGAAAGACGCTTAGAAGACTCCAGCTTTTCACACAAATGGGGTCACAATTGTCAGCTCAGCAACAAAAATGGGCAGCAGAATTAAATGCATTACTGAAACAATATGCACACCCATTTGAAAATAAAGATGTAATTCAATTTGTCAAAACGGTGGACCAAATATGCCCTTACATGGAGCACGATGGCTCTGGAACCACAGATTTGGAGCAATGGGATAAAATAGGCAAGGCTTTACAATCAGACCGTGTGTCTGTAACAGATCAAATGGTGTGGAGCAAAATATGCATGTGCTTGGCACGGCTGACTCCTAGAAATATATTGCTCAGTCAGGCTTCAGCCACCCAAATTTTCAGAATGGGAGGTCAGAGCCCAGTTACAATGACACAGCCTCAGTCGCTAACCCCAAGAGATCCAGCCTCAATTGCTGCCCCCAAGTGTCCCTTTGAGCAAATCGACCCAGAACCACCACCTCTGTATGGAGAGAATTTGCCCTTGGGGCCAGAACAAACACCTCATTTCAGCTCCCTCCCACAAAGGGACTTGTCTCGCACGATTGCAGTGGCTCAATTAATGGCAGAGGAGGAGGAACCAATCCCTTCCTTATACCCCGTAATCAGAGGGCGTCCAGCAGTGGGAGGCCAGCCAGTGGTCCTAGACAGACATGAACCATTAGCCCTGGAATATATCAAAGCTTTACACAAAAGTGTAAAAATGAATGGCACCCAGGCTCCTTACACGAAAGTCCTGCTGAATAACATAGGAGAGCAGAGATTGATTCCCAAAGATTGGGACCAGTTAGCTAGTGGCATATTCCTCCCGGGTGATCTTTTGTTGTTTAGGGCAGAATGGAGACGCCTGGCAGTGAATAAGGCCCAACAAAACAGAACTGCCAACATTAATATCACCTCGCCAACCAGCAAATGTTGGTTGGCGAGGGGAATTATGTAACCACCGCTCAGCAGATTGCCCTCACTGATCAGGCACTGGAACATAGTTACGTATCTATGATGTGTTGGGGATAATAAAAGGAGCCTGCGAGGAGGAGGGGGCAGACTTGCCTCTCCCTCACCCATCAGACGCAGGGCATCAAAAGAATCTCTGAGTGTGTGATTATTTAGAAGCTTCTGCATTTCTACCGCCACTGATCCCCTCAGCTGGTCTAGGGGATTAGCATATCAAGGGCTTTCAGGGGGAGGAATCCCTACAGAGAGTTTTGAGTGCAGCCTCAAATATGCATCAAAATGAATACACTTTAAAAAGTGAGTAACTCTCGTCCAGCCATGTTTTCCTTCATGTCAATATAAGATCAGGAAGCTCCTTCTAAAAGCCTGACTGCCGATCGGCCTTTTATGAGTTTAATTCAGGACCATTCACTATCAAGGGTCGTGGCCGTGTAGCAGCTAGGTGTGTTATAGTCTGTTTTGGAAGTATTTCTGGTTTCTCTTTTATCAAGGAACATGTAACTCTTTACAGACTGCCACAAAACAGAAACACCACCACACTGCGGCTCTTTCGCAAAAAGGGTAAGCAAGCAAGGCAGAAGCTATACAGCAGCCAGGACAGGATGGTGACCAACATGCAAAGACAGCTACCAGCACCACAAACCACTACAGTCTAAGACTGTTCACACCTGAAATCCACATTTCCAGTCTGGTAGTTTGGCATCTTGCATCTGATCCACTGACCAGTAGGAAAGAGATGCTGTGATCTTATCTTAAGAAACTAGTACGCCTCAATGCACGAAGTACCGTATTTATCGGCGTATAACACGCACAGGCGTATAACACGCACCTTCATTTTAAGAGGGAAATTTCAGGAAAAAAAATAAATTTCAAATAAAGAAGTTTCTCCGATTTCTACCTTTCTCTCTCTCTCTCTCTCCCGTCCCTACGCGTCGGCGGTGCCTGAGGGGCTGTCCCGGCCTAGATCAACTGCTCGTTGGTCCCTGTCCCGGTCAATCAGAGTTTTCTTAAAGGGGCAGGTTCAGCCGAGCTTTTGCGCGGAGCGAAGGGGCGGGCCTTTTCTGCTCTCTTCTCCTCTCTCTCTCTCTCTCTCTCTCTGGGTCTGCCTGGGCGGGCGGGTGGGTGGGCTGGAGGGGTAGGAGGGGGTGGGGGTGCCAGGCGGTGGCCGACCGGCCAGCCGGGAGGGAGGGAGGAAGGGAGGGATGCCCGGGCTGGGGAGTCGGGTCCCTTTAGGGGACGGGAATCGGCTCTGAAGGCTGGGGAGGGGGCCAGGCATCAGCATCCAGACCCGGCTCCCTCCTGCATCCCTCCCGCATCCGCGCCGCTGCCCGCTTCTTTCTGGAGCAGCAGCAACAGCAGCAGCGCCGCCTCCCCCGCCTGGTGCAAAGGCAAGTAAGCATCGGGCTTGGGAAGTCCCATGTCCTTCGCGGGATCCCCACGCCGCCCCCCGGTTTTGCAGCCCTCCGGCGCTCCTTCCTTCTTCCCAGGGTGGCCAGTCTGTCGTCTGCCCGGCATCCCTCCGGAGCGTTCACTCCTCCTCCGCCTCGGGTTTTTCTCTCTCCCTCTCTCCCCTGTCCAAAACTGTCCATATGGGCGGGCGGGCTGTCGGGCTAGCGGGTGGGGGCGCCAGGCGGTGGCCGACCGGACAGACTGCATATCGGCGTATAACACGCATACATCATTTGCCCCCTATTTTCAGGGGAGGAAGTGCGTGTTATACGCCGATAAATACGGTAATAAAGAGATCATAGAATCCTAGAGTTGGAAGAGACCTCAAGGGCCATCTAGTCCAACCCCCTGAGCAGATCCTTCACGTAAACCCAAGGTAGGCCAATGTAGCTCTCCAGATGTTGGACAGCAAACCCTACTAAAGGCCAAGATGTAGGATCGTGGGTGTTCCAGTCCAACAGCTGGAAGCGTCCCATTTCCCCGCCACCGATATAAACAGTATGCTTGACTACATAATGAAACAGCCAAAGATAGCAATTCATTATGCTCTTTAAATGTAACTGAATTGAAAAGTTTATTTATTAAATAAAACACCTTCAGGCCTATTAATAGGCAATGTCCACTTGCAAAGAATAGATCCATGAAACTGCTATTATGTAAATTGAAACCATTGGTACTTTTTTTACCAAGACGCACATTGCCATTTCAAACACCACGCTTCAGCAGGTCATCCAGCGGAGGCTTCATTCAGGCTACCACACTAGGCATTAAAAATCATCTTCCCTGCAGTGGTGACAAGGGACTGCTGCACAGAAAGAGCAAAAGGAAGTCAAACAGATAAACCTTGGGCTTTCTCAGTTATCCAAAAGAAAGAGGAAACATGAGGAAGTACCAACACACCATAGAGGACCACAGGTTTTTATTGATGCAAATGTACTTGTAAACTGACCGTTTTTAGGCAAAAGAAAATTTTTTTTGGAAAAGAAGCAACCAACTGGAGTATCTAATGGACTTGCCTCTCACTCGCTCACTCTCCGCATCACAACCTAAAAGGAACTTCTTAATGCAACAGTTGACTCAAAAGGTCTGGTTTAGACGTTAGGCATGTATGTAGGCCTTGTACAGACACTGGGACTGGCCTCCTTCTGTATAAATAACACAGGCTGAATGAGACCCTACACACCTACATTCTCAACTGAAGAGTCCCTGTTGGTAAAACCCATCAGGTGTGAAAAAACCTGGGATGGGCAGCACCAGTAGGTCCTACCTCTGTGTATTTAGGCAGAAGGCTCCATCGAGTTAGTATGGCAGATGTGTGTGGACCTTCTCCTAAGGAAGCCTTGTGCTGCCTGTGAGCTTAGAATGCTGAGTCTAAGTGGCAACCAGAAGATTTGTCTTCACCCCTTCTGGTTTGTCAAGCCACAGCTTTCTGAGAGGAGGTCATATACTCTTTGACTATTTAACCTTGTCATACTTCTCTGACAAGTCAGACGATGAGCATTATTAACAACATCAGTAGATTCACTGGAGCCCCTGTTCTTCACACAAATGAATTTGTTCCTCCTTCTTTTACTCTGTAATGGGTGCCCAGTATCGCCCTGAAAACCCCGCAAAAGAAGAAATGGTGTGGACCCTTAGAAACGGCCAAGCCTTTGAATGAATGCAATCACTACAAGCACAGACATACACAACAAAGGGAAACACTTCCATGGAGAAGAGTTTCCTCTTTTATTAGAAAACAGGGAAGGGAAATTAGTTTTGAGATGCCAATGGGAAAGCTCAAACTAACCCAAGCCAAATTCCCACTTGTAAGGGTGCTGTCTTGTTGAGAATATTGGAAAGAGGCAACCAACGGGGCTTAGGGGTTGGCAGAACCAGAAGGGGAAAAGGAAAATCAAAAAAGAAAACTGAAGAGTAGAGGAGGGGAGGAAACACAAGAGGGTAAAAATTCATCCTCTTTCTCTAATGGAAAAATATGTCTTTAAAGGAAAAGGGGGAGAAACCCTCTAGGGAGAAGAACGCTGAGAGAGAAGAGCAGAATCCAGCCTGCTGATGAGTAAGAAGACGTAGGATGGCCGAGCAGCAGCAATGCCCTTCTGGGGGCGGAGTCACCCAATGTAGATACGGTGGAAGTCATTGGCCCCAAAGGCGGCGTTGCACTTGGGGCATTTGCGCTGCCGGGTGTCGTAGCGGGTCTTGACGCACTCAAAGCAGAAGACGTGGAAGCACTTGGTGAGCACGGCGTCCTTCTTGCGCATGTTGCAGCAGGGGCACGTCAGGCGAGCCTTGGGGAAAGCAAAGCAAAGCAAAGCGTTCTGCTTATATACCGCCCCATACCACTTCGAGTAGCCTCTGGGCACTTTACAGTTTCATTACAGTATGCAGGCTACACATTGCCCCCCCCCCCAGCAAGCTGGGTACTCATTTTACCAACCTCGGAAGGATGGAAGGATGAGTCAACCATGAGTCTGCTACCTGGGATTGAACCCCAGGTCGTAAGCACAGTTTTACCTGCAGTACAGGGATTTAACCACTGCGCCACGAGGCTCAAATAGGAGAAAGGAAGAGTGAGGAGCCAAAGGGGGAAAAGGTTTGGCTGGTCTTGGGGACGCATCTGCATCTGCTTGCCTAACCCATGGCTAAAATTTAGACCCGTGGCTGAAATGTGCACACAGACCTATGTCTCCTGACATAGAAGACCTCTCGCCTATGCAATGGAGGGAGGTCTTTCTAGAGCAGGCATGTTCAAACTTCGGCCCTCCAGATGTTTTGGACCACAACTCCCACCGTCCTTTGCCATTGGAAATACACATTTGGAATTCTGGGGGTTGGGGTCCAAAACATCAGGAGGGCCAAAGTTTGCCTATTAATTCTAGAATTAATAGGAAAGGAAATAAATAAAGAACAAACCAGTAAGGAAATGGAAATAATAATGGCAATGTTTACAGACCTTAAAACAGAAATTAGAAATAATCAAGAAAAAATGGAGGAAAAGATAGAAAAGATACATACAAAGCTGGATGAGACAGTTAAATCCTTAGAACATCAGATTAAGGAATTAACACTACACATAACAGACTCAAAGCATGACATAGCAAGAAAATGTTAACAAAATTGAAGAGCTAGAAAAGAAATTGAAAGAAAAGGAAAAAGAGTTAATGAGACAGAGAGAGATTAATATAGAGACCCAAGCTGAATTAAAAAGCTACCTGGAGGTAACTACTAGGATAGAGATGGACAAGGCTGCACACATGTTGAGATTAAGACATGTGGAAGAAGAAAAAATCAAGATCTAGGGGAAGTAATTATCCTTCCACTTGCAGAAAAAATAGGCTTAGAGGAGGGCCGAAGTTTGGACATGCCTATTCTAGAGCATGCATAGGGAACCTTCAGCTCTCCAGAGGTTTTGGACTACAGCTCCCAGAATTCCAAGCCTATATTGCCTATGATCAAGGACGGTGGGAGTTGTGGTCCAAAACATGTGGAGGGCTGAAGGTTCCTCACCCCTATTCTCCTTAATAGCTGACTCTCTTCAGCATTACTAATGGACCCTCAAGTCTTTTCCCCAGTCCATCACCTGGAGGGGACTTCAGCGGGACGTTGCTTACCTTGTAGTCTTTGATCTCCTCCATAAGGATCTCGTCGCAATTGGGAACCATGTCAGGCTTCTTGGTGGTCTCCAGCTTCCTTCGTAGCCTTGAGATATCTTCCTGCAGAGGGGGGAAAAGGAGCCAAGCAGAAGCGTAAGTAGCGGGGACCCTCCCTTTCCTCCAAGCTGCTTCAACCCAATAAGAGGAAATGGATTAAGGTGAGCCATGTTGTTAACACCAAGATGCTGAAGGGGTGGAAAGCAAAGCACTGATCAAGGACACAAGTAGAGATGGGCATGGACCTCAGTTCAGAGATTCATGCTGGCTGGTGCACACAGTACCATAGGTGCCAAGTATTCACTTCCCCTGCCTCCCTGGCCAATGACCCAGTCATCACATAGAGCACACTCCTCTCTGCCTCCTCTTTGGCGGTTCTACCAGTCTCTGGCAGGAGCACAGGCTTCCCTGTACCACCTCCTTCGCTGATCACCCACACAGGCAAGGAGGAAGGAGAGGGCAAGACTATGCTCCTGCCAGGGACTGGCAGACTGGCCAAAGAGGAGGAGAGGAGCGCTCTCTTACTGATGAGTGGATCATCAGCCAAAGAGGAAGGGAATACTCAGCATTTATGGTGCCATGTGTACAAACCAACCATGAATCCCCAAACCAAATTTTGTCTCCATCTCTAGAACTAAAGCAGCCCAAGAGCTGGAGTAGATAAAACTGCTCACAAAGGCAGGCAGCCAAAGTGGGTCAGCCAAAGAAGCAACCCCATGCCCTGTACCTGGGCTCGTTTGAAGTTGAACATGTCCTTCTCCTTTGTCACACTGTTCTCCACAATCTCATCCTGGAAGTCGTGCAGCTTCTTCTGAGCCAGCTCCAACTGGGCCCGGAGGTCATCCGCAAGCTGAGCGGCATCCATTGCCTGCCAAATGAAAGGGGAAACGCCATGGCCTTCCGTTGCAGAGGCAAACAACATGGAAGAAACTTTCAAACATTTGAAATCAGATGGTACCAGCCTTGATCCTGGAAGGATGCCTGAAAAGTGGGTGATGGGAGTTTCAAGCTCACTTTGGAAAGATCTTCAGAGATTTAGAGTAAGAGGAAGATCTCCTCTGTGTGTTCATGTGCACACATCTTACACACCTCTGCGCTCCCAGCTACCACATGTGGGCACATAACAGGGTTTCATAGACTCATAGAGTTGGAAGAGACCTCAAGAGCCATCTAGTCCAACCCCCTGCCATGCAGGAACCCCCATCACAGGATTTCCGACAGATGGCCATCCAGCCTCTGCTTAAAAACCTCCAAAGAAGGAGACTCAAGCACCCTCCGTGGCAGCACATTCCACTGCCGGACAGCTCTAACTGTAATGAAATTCTTCCTAATGTTTAAATTGGATCTCTTTTCCTGTAGTTTGAAACCATTTCCTCATGTCCTTATCTTTGTAGCCATGGAAAACAAACCAGTCCCTTCTTCAATGTGACATCCTTTCAAATATTTAAACATAGCTATCACATCCCCTCTCAGTCATCTTTTTGTAAGGCTAAACATTCCCAGCTGCCTTGAATTGGTGCAACATTTCTACTGATCTTGTCAATAGCCCTGAGCTTGGGTTTTCTGCTCGGAGGCTGGTATAAGTGCGTAAAGAAATCTTCCCAGAAGCTGCAGTGTGAGCTGCAAAACCTTTAAAGCTTACGTTTTCCGACTCAAGCACAACTCCAGACTGACCAGAAGGTTCCTGGAAATGTTGGGCCAAAAATCAATTGTACCACACTTAGCCCACACAGCATGTGCATTCTCACGGTCAGCTGGAGAGAGTTGGGGCTGGTCTATGCCCTCCCCCCTCTGGTTTAGGGGCAGTTACTTTGAGCTTACCTTCCGCTTGTTCATCTCCAGGGCCTGAGTTCGCAAGCCCAGCTCTTTTTCTCCTGTGCCAATGTTGCTCTGCAAGAGGTGCTCTTTCTCCTCCAGTTTACGGACAACTTGTAACTGGGCATCCACCTTCCGGAAAAAAATAGAGAAGAGAAGCATTTACTGTACAGTGGTACCTCGTATAACGGAAGGTTTGTATAGCGAAAAATCCGTACAACGGAAAAAAAATCCGCCCCCTCCTCCCCCGCCCACCACCTGCGGCTGTGCGGGAAGAGGAGGGGGACGGATTTTTTTTCCTGGATTTTTAGCTAAACAAACCCTCCCGTCGTTCTGCTGGCCTTGCCGGCCCTGGCCAGAAGAAGCCGCCGGGCTCCTTTCCCGGTGGCGGAAGCAGCAGCAGCAGCAACAGCGTGGGGCGCAGGTGAGGGGGGGGGATTCCCAGCGCATCCCGCCGAAGCCCCCCCCAGTCCACCACCCGCGCACCCCACTCCCTCCCCGCACCCCGCAGCCACCACCCGCCCGTCCCCCCCCCCAA
>JAHTLZ010001854.1:0-10614 GCA_023846285.1 Phrynocephalus versicolor
TAGAGGAGACCCTCCTACTGAGGCTTTCGCAGGGGAACCGGAACCGACGCCTCCACCTCTCTTTCCCCAGTCTCCGGGTTTCCATAGAGCTCGGGGCCAGAGCGGTTCCTTCCTGAGTCCGCTGGTGGAGAGACTGGGAGGAAGGTAGGCGCTGGCGGGGTTCCCGTTGTGGTCCTTGTTGTTGTTGTGCAGGTGTGTGTGTGTGTGTTTTTGGGGGGAAATGTGGGGCTGGAGAAACCGGACTGGCAGGGGCCTCCCCATCCCTTGGCCTGCCTTGCACGAGGGGCCTCTTGGCCTGGATCTCCTCCTGGGGTCCTGACCAGGAGGGAGAGGGGGGTGTCCAGGTTGCACTCCTTCGAAGCAAGGAGATCCCTTTCCTGGCAGATGTGGGGCAGACGGGATATAGGGGGGGATCCTCTTGGCTTTCCCTTTGAGGAGGAGATTCCCCCCCTCCTTGCCTCCCACCCCCCAGCCCCCTCTTCACCCCTGCCTGTCTTTTGGGGCGGGGCTCCCCTCCCCCTCCCTTTGCAGGGCCAGGAGGAGGAGGAGGAAGGAAGGGGGGGTCAATCCTCCAAGGTGAAAAGGACAGCGAGCTCCGCTTCCTAGAGTGGCTTTATTTAACCCCTCCTCCCCAAACCAAGAAAAGGTTTTTCATTGCAGGAAAGAGAGGAAAGGTCTCCCCCCAATGAAGAGGTTGGTGCAATAGGACGGGAGGGGCGGTGGGGGGGATGCAGGTGGGGGGGCTTTGGAGGGTGGGAGGCATTGGAGATGGGGGGAATGGCGGCTGGTGGGAGGGAGGAAGGGGGGTGGACCCTCCTGGGCGTCCCTTTTGGGGGGGGAGGAAGAGGAGGGGTCTTTGCTGGTGAAATCCGTGGGAGTGGGATGATGGCGGGTCCCAGGAGGGAGGGAGGGAGGAGGTGTAAATTTGTCTCTCCCTCTAAGGACGCCCAACCTCCCCCCCTCCTTCGCTTTCTCTCTCGCCCCCCCCCTTTTAATTTGGAGGGAGGAGGAGGAGATTGGGGGGGAAACTGATGCCCCCCTTTTTGGCAACCCTCCCTCCCTTCCTCCTCCTTCCCTTTCTCATCCCCCCGCAAGGAAAAAAGGAGGGAGGAAGAAGCTTTTTAATGGAAAGGTGGGGGGGAGGAACATGCCAAATGCCCCCCTTTCCTTTTTATTCCCCCCCTCCAAGTGTAGGGGGAGATGGCAAGGAAGGAAAGCGATCAAAGTTCCTCCACTTCCAGGTTTTTCCTTCTGCTGAGCAAAATTCTGAGCCCAGTTCCCACTGGGGCTCTTTGTGTCCCCCCTTCTCCTCTGCCCATGTGCAGAGGGCCTCCCCCCCCCAAAGGGCTCTTCTCTCAAATGCACCCCCTCCCCAAAGGCCTCTCCTGCCCCATCGGAGAACTAAGGGGGTGAAGAAGCCACAAAGGAGGAGGCTGGAGAGGGACCCTGAAGGAATTATATTCAGTCGCCACTCCTCCCTACGTGAAAGCAGTTAAATATTATTTATTTATTTATTTGTGGCATTTTTATACCGCCCATCTTCCAGAAGGAACTCTGGGCGGTTTACAAACGAGAATAAAACAACAATGTATAACAAGTAAATACTATTTTATTCCTCCTAGAGATAGATGAGGCCCAAAACACGAAGCAGAATTGAGCCACCCTGGGTCTCTTTTAAGGAAAACAAGCAGAGGTAGTAATACTTGAAACAAACAAATAGTTTGGGGGGAATAAACTGCAGGAGAGTTGGGGTAGTTTTCCTCCCTGCCTCTCTCGGGAAGAATCTCTGCTGGATTCCTTCCCAACATGGCCTTATCCCAAAAGGAAGGCTGATGAAGCTGATGTTTTTCAGCAGAGGTGGAAATAGATCCCGAAAGAGACAGGATCTTCCCTGCATGTTCTCTCTGCTGCAAGGCAGGGACATTTTCTCCTGGTGGAAGATCGGCGCCAGGGTGAAGAAGCAAAGGGGCCAGGATGTGACCACTGGGGGAGACTAGTTCTTTGATTGCTCCCCAAACTCCCTCTCTCTTTCTCTCTCTCTCTCTTAATTCAAAATGTAGCCTTTGGTTTTGAGCTACGACAGTGACCAGTGTGCTGTGATTTCCCAGGTGACCCCCGTATTTACCCTGTGGAGAGTGGGATCTACTAGATCCAGGCTGGAGAGATCTCTGCATGAGGACATCCAGCTGGGAATTTCTAGGGAGAAGGTCTTTCCAGGTAAGGATTCCTTCGTCTCCTGGACAAAGAATTGTGAAATAGGTTTCTGATTCCCAGGCTGGAAGGCCCCAGTTCCCAGGAGGGGACCGAGGGTCTCACTGAAAGCTCAAAACAAGAGAGTTCATAAACAGCGTTGTTCTGCTACTCACGACTTAGGCTGCAGATTTTATTTTTGTAATTACTAATACATGGAATGTAAACGTAATTATTTTATTTTGAACATTGTTACCCCTCCTTTTTCCTTGGAAAAGGACCCAAGGCAGATTACAGTCATGAGGGACAATATACAGTCCAGTAGAGTTAAGATGTATTCAGGTTTGAGAGAGTTGAGGGGCATCTTAGAGTGAAAACATTACAGCTAAAAGAGAACGCGAGTAATTAAATACAGAGAGAATAAAACTTCCATGTAAACATGCATGGTAGGCCATCTAAAACAGGCTCATAAACTAGATTTGCTTTCTCTCTGTTTCTAAAGTAATAATCATTTTAGAGAGTTGATGACGCGTTTGCCCAGCAGTCCTTCTGGTTTCATTAAATGCCACCATGAATGCAGAAATCTCTTTCTCTCTTGATCTCTTGCATACATTTATCGTTTTCAAACAAATTATAGTGTGGAAAGGAAAAACATGCAATGATTGTTGTCTTCTCAAACAAAATTTGCAATCCATCATAACAATATACGTGTCTTTGATCATTAACTATTTCAATTGCACATAAAATAAACAGGGAACTTAGTTTGACGTATAAAATTGATCTAGATGTTTATAGAAATCATGCCATCTTTCATTGAAATCTTCAAAATGTCCATTTGGTTTCAGTAATGCTGGAGATCTTGCCCATTTCTACACAGTTCAGCACCTTCATAATTAATTGGTCTTTGTCAGGAATCTGGTTTGTGTTCCGTAGTTGTGCATACAACATTCTCTCTGCTGTGATAACGTGGATTATTTCTCTGGAGTAAATCAGGAAAGGGACCTTGGTGTCCTGGTGGACAGCTCAATGAAGGTATCAACCCAGTGTGTGGCAGCAGTGAAAAAGGCAAACTCCATGCTAGGAATCATAAGGAATGGTATAGAAAATAAGTCAGCAAGTGTCCTTTTGCCTCTTTATAAATATATGGTGAGGCCCCATCTGGAGTATTGTGTACAGTTCTGGTCACCATCCCTCCAGGAGGATATTATGGAAATGGAAAAAGTGCCAGAGGAGGGCAACCAGAATGATTCGTGAACTTGAACACCTAGAATTATAGAGTTGGAAGAGACCTCAAGGGCCATCTAGTCCAACCCCCTGCCATGCAGGAACCCATATCAGAGTGCTCCTGACATGTGGCCATCCAGCCTCTGCTTAAAAACCTCCAAAGGAGACTCCACCACCCTCTGTAGCAGCTAATTTCACTGCCGAACAGCTCTAACTGTCATGAAGTTCTTCCTAATGTTCAAATGGAATCTCTTTCCCTGTAGTTTGAAACCATTGCCCCGAGTCCTAGTCTCTGAAGCCATGGAAAACAAACCAGTCGTTTCTTCAGTATGACATTCTTTCTGTTTTAAATACATTTTTATTAAGAAATTTTAATATACAGAAAAGAATCAAATTCAAGACATTAGCGATACAAAATCAGTCTACCACTAAAATTTGGCTTCCCTCTGTTCTTCCCGTGGCTTTAGCGTTATTCATCTCCTAGCCTTCCTTTCAGACAAACCCCTTTTATATACTTATAAAAAAGATTTGAAAAATAAGTAGTAATCCTTCGAGTTCTACCCTAATCCGGTAAGAGTCTTTAATTCCTTACAATGAATCTCCATGTAGTTCTTGAATTTTTGCCAGTCTTTTTGGAACCTTTGGTTATCTTGATCCCTCAGTCTGCACGTCAGTCTGGCCATCTCTGCAAAGTCCAATATTTTCGCCCTCCATTCATCCAAAGATGGTATATACGTTGTCTTCCAATTCTGTGCCAGGAGCATTCGTGCCGCTGCTGTTGCGTATAAAAATAGAGTCCTATCTGCTCCTTTAATTTCATTATCCACCAACCCTAACAGAAAAATTTCAGGTCGTTTTGGGAATGTACACTTTAACATCTTTTTGAGTTCATCATATATCAGTGCCCAGTACTCTTTCACTTTCTCACAGGTCCACCACATATGATAAAAATCACCTTGTTTCTCTTTACATTTCCAACAATAGTCATCTTTCATCCTATACATCTTTGCTAATTTCGTTGGAGTAATATACCACCTATACATCATTTTCAACAAATTTTCTTTTATCAAAGTACATGCGGTAAACTTTATATTCTTTTTCCACAATCTTTCCCACACATCTAACTCAATATTATGACCCAGATCCATAGCCCATTTTACCATACATTCTTTGACTTGTTCATCTTTTAGATTCGACTCCAGCAAAAAATTATATAATCTGGTCAGCAATTTCTTTTTTGGGCCCATGATTATGGTTTGGAACTTAGATTCCTTCTCTCCAAACCCAGACTCCCTTCTATCTTTCTGAAAAATGTCATTTAGCTGATGGTACTGAAACCAGCCTGTTAGCTTCTCTTTCAACATTTCGTAAGACTTCACTCTAGGACCTTTTTCTGAAAAAAATAACACATCCCCATATGTGATTCCCACTCCTTCTTTATCTTTCCTCTTAATCGCCAATGCCTCAATTGGGGATAACCACCTCGGCGTATGTCTCTCTAAAAAGGGTTTCAACCGTTCCCAGACCTGAAGTAATGACTTTCTAATTACATGATTCATAAAACTTTTATGTACTTTCACTTTATCATACCAAAGATAAGCGTGCCAACCAAATCTGTTATCATGACCTTCTAAATCCAATAGATCCTCATCAACTAAAGTAATCCAATCTCTTATCCAACCTAGGCAGGCCACTTCGTAATACAATCTCAAGTCTGGCATGGCAAATCCTCCCCTTTCCGTGGCATCTGTTAATAATTTGAATCTTATTCTGGGTCTTTTACCTTGCCAGACAAATTTAGACAATATCTTCTGCCATTCCTTAAAATGGCCTATCCCTCTGATTATTGGGATCATTTGGAATAAAAATAACAACCTTGGTAGCACGTTCATCTTTATCACCGAAATTCTTCCCATCAGCGACAAATTCAGTCTATTCCATGTTTCCAGATCTCTCTTGATCGAGTTCCATACCATATTATAATTATCCTCAAAGAGATTTAAGTTCGTAAGAGATAAATTAATTCCCAAATATTTGACTTTTTTCACCACTGAGAGGGCGGACAATTTTTCAAATTCTTCACAATCTTTCTTTGTTACATTTTTCAATAGGACCTTCGTCTTGTTCTTATTCAGTTTGAAGCCGGCTAGATTACCAAATTCTTCAATTATTTTCATCACCTCAGTGATACTTTCTTTTGGATTCTCTAACGTCAAAACTAAATCATCAGCAAACGCTTTTAGTTTATATTCCGTATCCCCCACACATATACCTTTGATTGTCACCATGTCTCTCAGTTTAACTAACAATACTTCCAGTACAGTAATAAATAACAGTGGGGACAATGGGCACCCTTGTCTCGTACCTTTCCCAATCGGGAAACTTTCTGTTATCACATTATTAATCAATAAACTTGCTTTCTGTTCCTTATATATTGCATTAACACCGTTCCAAAACTTTGTTCCCACTCCCATGTTTTCCAAATTCTTCTTCATAAATTGCCAAGAAACATTATCAAAGGCTTTTTCAGCATCGATAAATATCAAAGCGGCTTGTTTCTCTTTCCTGACTTCTAGATACTCTATTATATCAATTATATTTCTCATATTATCTTTCATCTGTCTGCCAGGAAGAAACCCCGCTTGATCTTTGTGTAATAATTCATTTAAAACCCTTTTTAATCTATTGGCCAAAACACCGGCAAATAATTTATAGTCTCCATTCAAAAGGGAAATGGGCCTATAATTTTTAACATCTGTCACATCTGAATTCTCCTTTGGAATCAGTGTTATGTACGCCTCCTTCCAGGTATTAGGTATGACTCCTTTTTCCAGAACTTCATTCATAACCTCCACCATTATTGGTAACGTTTCATCTGACAGTTTTTTATAATATTTTGCAGTCAGACCATCTGGACCCGGTGATTTTCCAGTTTTCGCCCTCTCTATTGCACTTTGTACCTCATGTGGGGTAATTTTCTCACTCAATATCAACAATTGGTTTGTTGGAATTTTTTTCAGTCCGTTCTTTCTTAAATATCTGTCAATCTGCTCCGGATTCTCTTTTTTCTTCGTATATAAATCTCTGTAGAAATTCCGAAACACCTTTACAATTTCTTTTGGGTCTTCCACTAATTTTTTGTCTACTACTAATTTATTCACAACCTTTTGTTTTTGCTTCCATTTAAGCTGCCAAGCCAACAGTTTCCCTACTTTATTTGCCGATTCAAAATTTCTTTGTGTCATCATCTTTACCTTCCACTCAATTTCTTGATTGATAATCATTGACAACTGAGTTTGAAGCATCTTTAGTTTTTGGATCCATTTCTGTTCCTTTGGCTTTTCCACCAATTTCTTCTCTGTCTCTACCATTTCTTTTAAGATCTCAATTTGCTTCTTTTCTTTCTGTTTCTTCTGATAGGCATTTCTTTGGATAAAGAGGCCTCGCATAACAGCTTTACTAGCATCCCATACAACATTTGTTGGTGTTTCTCTTCTCCAGTTATTTTTCAAATAATCTCTAAAGGTTTTTTTCGCTATCTGCAAAGTCTCAGTCTCATCCAGTAAACTTTCGTTCAATCTCCAACGGTATAATCCTTGCATTTTTGTTTTAACTTCCATCACAATTGCATTATGATCCGAAATCGTTTTAGGTAGAATTTCCACTTTTGTCACTCTATGTGAGATATCGTTAGGGACAAATATGTAATCAATTCTTCCCCAACTCTGGTTCGGTTCAGAGAAAAAGGTAAACTGTTTCTCCATTGGGTGTCTCAATCTCCAAATATCGGTCCATCCAAAGTTTTCAACTAAGTCAAAAAAAGATTTTGGTAGTTTCCCTTCTGAACCTTTCTTTTTCTGAGATCTATCCAAATCCGGCATCATTACTCCATTACAGTCTCCCATCAGAAAGAGTTTTTCATCCATGTAGTCTAACAGTCTTTGTTCTAACTCTCTGTAAAATTCTAGTTTCCTTTCATTTGGCGCATAAATGCCTACAATGAAAAGTTTTTCAGATTGCCAAGTAATTTGTACCATCAAGAATCTTCCCTCTTCATCTTTCATGATCAACTTAGGTTCCAGTTTATGTTTTGCATATATCACCACTCCTCTTTTCTTCAATTTATCAGACGATACAAATTCTTGTCCCAAAATTTTGTTTTTTAGAATCTTCATATGTTTCATTGCAATATGTGTTTCTTGCAAACAAATCAGGTCCAGATTTTCTTTCTTCAATAAGTGCATAATTCTGTTTCTCTTGGTCTTTTCGTTCAGACCATTAACATTCCAAGTCAATACTCTCAGCGCCATTGCAAGTTTCAAATTAGATATATTTTTATCAGTCTCTATTCAAATATTGGCCATAGCTAAATCAGCTTTACCTTCTTCCTCATCAGAGAGTTCTAACTCCTCATCTTCTTCCTCTTCTTCTTCTTCAGGTGATCTATCACCCTCTTTCGATGGTTTCCTGTACCCAAGCTCTTCTCCATATTTTCTCAGAAATTTACCTATCTCCGACTCAGATGTTACTTTAAATCTTTTCATCTTGTAGATGAAGGATAGACCTTCTGGAAACTCCCAACGAAATCTCAAGCCATTTCTTCTCAGCGTTTCCGCCAGAGGTTTATAACTTCCTCTTCTTCTCAAAAAGTGAAGAGGGATCTCCTTGTATATCAGGATCTGTTGTCCATCAATCACAAATCGGTTGTCATAACTATGTTTCAGGATTCTATCTCTCACGGCCATAGATGTCAGTGACACAATAACGTCGCCTGGTGTCTTCTTCGCTCTCAATTTATTTGATCTGACTGCAATCCTAAACACTTGGGAGATTGCATCAGCTACTTCCTGTTCTTGCCACCCAAGCCACTTCGCCAGTTCCGTTATTACTTTGGCCTTAATATCTTCTCCTTCCTCCCATGGAATCAAACGGAGACGAAGATTCTGTTGCCTTTGTCTCATTTCAAGAAAAGCAAGCCATTTTCCTTTGTGTAGTCTCTACTTCTGACACTCCTGTTCTATTCCTCTCTGTTTCTTCTCTACATTGTTTAACCTCTGTCTGTACTTTCTTCACTTTAGCTTCTATACTCTTCGTTTTCACCGTTAAGACCTTCACTTGAGCTGACAGTTCCCCAACTGCCTCTTTGATTTGTTTCTGCATGTCTTCCTTTAGTTCTGACAACTTCTGGTCCATACTTTGTTCACTTTTTTCAAATTCTCTCCTTATGTGTATCATTAGTCCTTCCCATTCTTTACCCTCCTCTTGTCTGGAATCTCTTCTCTGTGTTAAGGGTGTCATCTTCTTCTTCTCTGCCATCACAATTTTAATTAACTTCTATTCCAATAAGACACAATTTAATCACACGTTAAGATTAATTCATTCAATAAACCATAGTAAACTTCAACCAATCAAATTAGTCTATTAATACTCCATTAATTAATATTGATTAATATTCACCTATTTACCATCAATAATATTGAGTTTGCCTATTCTAACTTCATTTTAACCTTTCTGACTTTAAATTATCCAAATATCAAATTAATAACAATTTATCAAATTTTATCAATTTTTCTATATAGTCAAACACTTTCCCACTCCATACAACATTCAGGTTGAATTTTATATGCAATAATTTTCCAAATCCACCAGATGGCGCTCTAACATAAGAAATGAATTTCCTAACCAATGTCCAATACGATAATTTTTAAAATCCACCAGATGGCGCCCCAACCTAAGGAATGAGATTCTCAGTCCAGTTCACAGCAGTAATATTATCTTGTTATGTCTACCGTATGACCTTCACAGAGAGCCTCAAAGAAAAATACGCCACAACTTAGTTTCGTTTCTGTTGCAACCAAATACACAAAGTGAGACCCACAAAGAAACCCTTAAAAATTAAGAATTGGGGGAGAAGTTAGAGAGAGTCTTTGGCTTCTTCACAGCCTAATCCACATAAGGGAAAAAGGTTTGTATAACAGAGTTCTTGCCCGTCCAAAAGATATATTTTTCTTCAACCACTTCACAGGTCTAATCCAGTTAAGAAAGAGGGATTAACAATAACTCCGGTTTGCAGTAACTCCGAGGCTGTTCCCAAAAACAACTCCAAAAAACTCCCCCTCAAAGGAAGGGGGGGTGGCTTTCCAGCCGGCTCTGGTGAAGTCTTTTGAAATGTAAAATCAAACAAAGCAACCTCTTTGCCTTATCCACCGCTCAAGTCCCTCTAAGCATTCGATCCTCCACAAGAAAAGGGAGGGGGAATTCAATTGTTGATTCTCAAAAGTCTTTGGAAGTGTAAAATCAGGTAAGGGGGGGAAGTAACTTCAGACACCAAAGTCTTTTAAAATGCCCCCCTTCCACCCCCCGCGTTCTTCTCTATTCACTATTCACTCCGTCTTTCCACAAAGAAAAAAAGGGGGGGTGACGTCAAACGCCAGTCCTGAACTGCAGACTTCACGATCAAGCTTCTCCAAGTCCCATTATTCTTCCACTTCAATTTAAATTTAAATATTAGTTTTAACTCACTTCGTAAATGAAGGGATATCTCCTCCGCCCCCACCGCACGGTTCCGATTTGCATTCACGAAGGAGAGTTACGGCTGCTTCCCACCACGCTCCGAACAGATTCCGATACAAACAAACCAACTCACGTTTCTCGGGTATGATCTTTATCTTCAGGTTAGCCGTTTAACAGTCTGTTGATTCTCCCTCCGATAGAAACGATTTTGTAAAGTTCTTGGAGGTTAATGGCTTTTCTGCCAAGACTGTGAGACTTCGCAGACACAGGAGTAGCGGTGGAAAAGTGCCCGCAACTCGATCCTTTCTCCCCAATCCCTCCGGATCGGGGTGAAAGGAGAGTCGCAAGGGGCAACAGCTGATACCCAATCCCTCAGGGCAACCCCCCTGAGGTTAATAGAGCCCGCGTAGCCTTCGCGAAGCTCTTAAAACCCCCTGTGCGCTCTGGGGATCCCACGGAGGAACTCCCCTAGCGTCCTGTGCAGTCAGCCATTGAACCGGAAGCCCTGGCATGACATTCTTTCAAATATTTAAACATAGCTATTATATCCCCCTCTCAGTCTTCTTTTTGAAAGGCTAAACCAGTGGTTCTCAACCTGTGGGGTCCCCAGATGTTCCTGGACTGCAACTCCCAGAATTCCTGGCCAGCTCAGCTAGTGATGAAGACTTCTGGGAGTTACAGGAACCT
>JAHTLZ010001854.1:10624-23422 GCA_023846285.1 Phrynocephalus versicolor
CCCCCCCCCCGGTACTGTTTTCGGCCCTTGAGCAGGTTAGAGGGTCCGGGGGTGGGGTGGCCATCGTTTGCAGGAAGTCTCTTTCTGTCTGCACGACCGCCTGCACTTACCAGTGGGACTCAGGGATAGGTTTGGGGTAGTGCTATTGTACTGCGCTCCCTGTGACCCAGCACTCTCCCTAAATGAATTCATCGCCAGGAGTTCTGGTCATCAGGGATTTCAACGTGCATGTGGGCTTGGGGCTGTCTGGTGAGGCTCTGGAGTTCATGGAGCCCATGGCCTCTATGAACATGTCCCAACAGGTCACCTGCCCCGCTCATAGGGCTGGGCAATAGCTTGACTTGGGTTTTAGTAGGTATTCTCTAAATGGTTTAAGTAATACAGCATTAAATGTACAAGGTGACCACTTGCTGAAAAAAATTCTACCTTCTCTGAGAGACACAGAGCTGGCAAGGCAGGAAGTTGCACAACTGTGAGCAGAAGCTTAACCACAAGAATATGAAACAAACAAACAAAAAGAATTGTCACTTTGCAGAGAAGTGCGTATAAAGGTCATCTGAGATATTGTCACTTTGCAGGTATATGTATAAAGGCCATCTCAGGTGCGAATGGCGGGGGACCTGACTGGTCTGATCCAGTCTGATCTGGTTTCTATGGAGGCCTGTCTGCTGTAGGGTAAATCCAGGCTCAGAAATGGGTATTCAAGCAGTGCCCAGCTCCATTTGGGCGCCTGTCTCTTGGGATCACCATTCCTGGTCTCCAGATCCAGATCCCTGGGCCTGACTTTGCTGGTCCCCAGGCCCAGGTTCCTAGGATAGCCTGACTCTGTAGACCATTGCTGGTGGTCTTCAGACCCAGGTCTCCCTAGACATGTTCTTTGCTCCGGTCCTGGCTCTTCAGATCACTGCTGGTGGTCTCTAGACTTGGGTCCCTAGATAAGTCTAGCACGTAGCATTATGATTTGCAATCACTATTAGAATTGCTGACTCTGTTTCCCCAGAAGGACCACCAAAGCTTGCCTCTTGTCTTTCTCTGTTCTGTGTTGTGTTAATCTCATATGTGATCTCAGCTTATCACCATTACCTGCTGACTTTCTCCCTGTTGATTGACACACCCCCTGTGGAGAACTTGGACCTGGACCTTCCATCTGGTCCTGTCCCAGGAGGCTCCTTGATCCTATCAGGGGTTGAAGGCCAAACCCATGCAGTTGATAATTGCCAGGTGATGTCCAGTTTTTGACTCTTTGCACACTCTTGGTGAACATATCAGGAGTTCTGGAAGAGCTATGAAGAGGGGCTAAGAAAGGCTGTTTCTCTCAGAGAATGGGTGCGGCCATGGACCACTAGGTGGAATTGTTCCAAGTGGTTTGTCACCTCACCAGTCCTGGTCAGCCAGGGTTTCTTCCCAGGGATTACACTAATTAATCATTTGCAGGCCATTTTAGATCCAATGTTGAGGCCTTCCAATCGGATCTGGACTCCGGATGTGGTGCTTCGTTCCTGGACAACCAGTGCAGCACCCTCCTCGGTCTCATGGATTTGTTCAAGTTGGACCTGTACCATCGAAGATGGTGGATGCGTTCTGGTCCTGGTGATCTGCTAGCTTTTTGTTCCTGGTGATTTGTTAGCATTTGTTAGCCCCTTAAGGCACAAAACTCGTAAGGCAAATGAAATTTACGGGAATTGGAAAACTTTGTAAGCCATATTTTGCCTATGAAATTCAATGCATTCCTATGGGAAAGCACATTAAACCACATTTTGAAGGACTTTTTTTTAAACGAATTGAGCAATAGGACAAATTAAATTAATCTTAACAGGTACCCCTGTAATAGGTGACAATGTGCGTACTGTCAGAAAAGACCTGATACATGAACAGTGCCTTTCATTTTTAATTCTATTTCCATTTCAGCTGTCGGTGTCCTCTGAGGATGTGACCCCATGTTTTCCCTACAGAGAGTGGGATGTTCTGGGTCCAGGCTGGCGATCTCTGCGTGAGGAGATCTCTTTGAGACTCTGGGAACAAGGTCTGTCCAGGTAAGGATCTCTTTTTCCCCTGGGCATAGAGTATTTTTGATTGCCCTGCTGGGATACCCCTGTTGAAAGAAAGGGCCCCCCAGCCTGTGACATGAAGAAGACTTTTGAAAAAACTTTCTCAATTTATTTTATGCATCCATATACTGCGACTGCTCAGGGACACTTACAAGAGTTAAAGCACCTCCCCCCGTCCACGCATTGACATTGGCATAAAAATAAAATGATAATCAATGTGAGAGATCAGTTATCAAGTGGAGAATGTGTTTCTGTGCTACCCTCCAGCTACCCTCCAGGCTCCCAGTACAAATTTTAGAAAATATTTTCTTCTGCTATGGAGTGACTGCACAGGGAGAGCCTCTTTTGAGTGGTTGAACAAAATAAGACTTTTTGCTGTTTTGGTTTTCTTGTGGGTTTTTGCTGAAGTTGGTAAAATGGTTACCCATCTCATGGGGGGGGGGTGGCAGTGTGCAGCCTGCATAATTAAATTGCTGGTTTTTGGTTTTTGCTGCCAATAAACAGCAATGTTCCTTCAAACTAACCAAGCTGTCTGCATGGTTGCTTTGAAGGTAATCCTAAGCACCATGAATTCATATGGAAGAGGTGTGATCCACCAATGCAGCTTCCGTGCATTAGACCCAAAATGATATCCGAGCATTCTTTGAATGCTGTGGAACAAGTTCCATCCGTTTCTTAGCCTGAAACTCACATTTCGCAGCATGGAAGAGAAACTATTTCACAGGAGGTGATAAATCCCCTGGTTTTCCTCAGGATATTCAGTGGTGCCACAATGGGTCTCCTCACTCAGGTGGGTGGAGGTAGGTCCACCCTGGAGGTGTCTCTCCTCCTGCCTCCTCCGTGGTAGTTCATCGGGTTTGTTAGTTGAATCAAAACTCTTTTTTTTGTGGTCGCTTATATTTTGCAGGTAAGATGCTGTAGGGAAGAAATAAAAAAGGAAGCCACCAAGCTTCAGAGGAAGAGGTTGAATATTCCGATGCAAATGAGGGTGTTGAGAATCAAACTGGAAGGAATCAGCTCAGAGGAGAACAGATAGATGAAAAGATCCACAAATCTATTACATGTCAGGAGTAAGGCCAAGCAGTTCCAAAACGATCCAAAGCAGAAGAACGTGTACTCAAACCTCTTTCACTAGCACCCCAACAACTTGTCCCCATAGGAAAATTCACCTGGGGGAGAATCCATTGACATGCCTAGAGTGTGAAAAGACATTTAGTTGTACTCGAGACCTAACTATACACCTGGGAACACAAACAGATGAGAATCTATTTGAAATTCTATTGTGTGGAAATAGGTTCAGTTAAGCTGTAAAGCTTGCTAGCCACCACATGGCCCGAACAGGCAAGAAGCCACTTGAATGTCTGGAATGTGGAAAGAAGTTCAGTCAAGCTGGAAACCTTGCTAGCCATCACAGAACCCACACAGGCGAGAAGCCATTTGAATGTCTGGAGTGTGGAAAGAGGTTCAGTCAAGCTGGAAACCTTGCTAGCCATCACAGAACCCACACAGGTCAGAAGCCATTTGAATGTCTGGAGTGTGGAAAGAGGTTCAGTCATTCTGGAAACCTTGCTAGCCATCACAGAACCCACACGGGTGAGAAGCCATTTGAATGTCTGGAGTGTGGAAAGAGATTCAGTGTCTCTAGTAGCCTTGCTAGCCATAAGAAGACCCACACGGGTGAGAAGGCATTTGAATGTCTGGAGTGTGGAAAGAGGTTCAGTCATTCTTGGAGCCTTGCTAGCCATGACAGGACCCACATGGGTGAGAAGCCTTTTGAATGTATGGAGTGTGGAAAGAGGTTCAGTGACTCTAGAAGCCTTGCTAAGCATCAGAAGACCCACACAGGTGAGAAGCCATTTGAATGTCTGGAGTGTGGAAAGAGGTTCAGTCATTCTGGAAGCCTTGCTAGCCATCACAGAACCCACAGGGGTGAGAAGCCATTTGAATGTCTGGAGTGTGGAAAGAGGTTCAGTGTCTCTAGTAGCCTTGCTAGCCATCAGAAGACCCACACGGGTGAGAAGGCATTTGAATGTCTGGAGTGTGGAAAGAGGTTCAGTCATTCTGGAAGCCTTTTTAGCCATCAAAGAACCCACACGGGTGAGAAGCCATTTGAATGTCTGGAGTGTGGAAAGAGGTTCAGTGAATCTGGAAGCCTTGCTAGGCATCACAGAACCCACACAGGAGAGAAGCCATTTGAATGTCTGGACTGTGGAAAGAGGTTCAGTCAATCTAGCAGCCTTGCGAGGCATCACAGGAACCACACAGGAGCCACATGAATGTCTGGAATGTGGAAAGAGTTTCAGATGCAGAAAGAGGCTCCCTCTAAGCCTCACCCAATCTCTCCCTGCTTCCCCCCCCCAATATTCCTCTCCTCCCCCTTGATTCGGGAGGAGGAGGGAGGAGAGCAGAAAATACCCCCCTTGACATTCTGTCATCTTTGGATCAATCCGGGCCGATCTAGGAGGAGTAGGAGGGTCGTTCAAAGGGAGGGGGTTAATGGAGGGGTCTTGAAGGCAACCCCCCTTTCTCTCCCCCCCCACAAGGGAAAAGGATGGAATAATCAGCTTTTTGGGCTGAACCAGGACAAGGAATAGGGAGGGGGGGAGAAAGAAGGCCTAACTCCCTCCACCACCAAAAAGAACCAGGCCTTCTTCTCCAGGGGGAGATCATCCCCCTCGCCTCCCACTGATGGTCTATGTAGTTTCATTGCATGGAGCGGGGGAGTTAGGGGGGTTCTATCCTGCACAACTCCTTCTTCTGCTGTATGTCTGAAGAAGTGGCTTCAGATCTCACACAGAGGCAAGGTCACTGTTGAAACTTCCTTCTCTTGTTTTTGCTGTTTAGAACCTGAAAACCACTTGCTACGTATAGACAGTAATCAAATCAAATCAAATCAAAAACATTACAGTCAATGACCAGCAATTTGATACGTATAATAAATAGTAATAAAAATATATAAAATATATAATACAAAAAACTGCCCACAATTCCATCCCTACCATCACAAAACCATACCTTATTAATATCTCAGCAGTTAGTGATGCCAATGAGCCAGAGAGGAAGATCGAAATAGATATATACAATAGACATCAGAGTGCTTATATACATATACTTCTATGCACATAAGACATTCCATCTTTGTTGATTAATCAAGAGTTGTTGATACTTAGCGGGCTATTTATCATAAGTGATACTTTTAATTGGTAATGCTAGTCATTGTCCAGCGGATTTTGATTGCTGCGGCGCAGAACCTAGCCACACTGTATGTTATAGAAAAATTGATACATGACAGAAGTAACTGAATGTAATAATGAGCAGAGCATCCTGGATATTTATAGAGTATTGGAGATACAAGCTTAGCCCAGGTATCTTTATAAAAGAACCAGTGAAGAAGTATGTTCTGTGGACTCAAGATCACCGGAGTCACAGGGACATAGCTGTGAATAGGGAGACCTCCGATATCGTCCCTCAAGAACAGCAGAAGGGAGGGCATGACATTGGGCCAAGGTAAAGGCCCTCCGGTGAGTGGGTATCTCCAGCTTGGCTAAGTACCCCATTGAGGAAGATACAGTAGATACCTGCAGGAGTCATTAATAATAAAGTAAGGGGAGCTAGCTAGATCCAGGTGTCATTCTGAGTTAGTAACCCGCTACTTAAGTGCTTTGGCCTGATCATAGTTCATGGGAATAAGGAAGTCTTGGGACAGGCCTAAGGATAGGTTTTTAGATATTATAGCCCCTTCCCATTGGGACTTAAAGTCATATTTTCTAATAAGGGGGGGGGCGCTAATCCCTTAGGGAAGAAATGCAATCTAAGCCAATAGGTAAGAATAGCCACCCAAGCTCTAGCCTCCACTTTCATGAGGCCTAGCTCTAATCGGAGAGTAACATTGGGAACACATTTGGGAATTTGTAAGGCTGATCTTACAAATTTAGATTGTACCCGTTCCAGTGGAGCATAATTGGAAAGGGGACCTAATGGAGCTCCATACAGAAGTTGGGAAATTGACTTGGCTTGGAATAGTTGAAGTGCTTCAGGAATATATTGGCCGCCAGATGACTTAAGATATTTAAGAATGGCTAGAGAACTTCTTTGAACAATGTTGGCAACATAATCTCCATGGACTTTTCTGCTACCATTAGCCTGAAAAACTACTACCAAATATTTGAAGGAGGAAACCTGCTCAATGTTGTCCCCATTGATATTCCAAGAGTAAATCTTGGGTCTTTTGGCAACGGCCACAATTTTAGTTTTCTGATAATTGAGCTTTCAGAGCTCTCCTGAGACCTACAGGTGTTCTAAAGAGGATTGCCCCATCATCAGCATTAAAGCAAGACGGTGATATGCCTTCCGGCCAGTTTTGGGAGAGTAGAAGGTCCCATGGTCAAGATAGGGCACTACGGAGTTAATATAGAAATTGAAAAGAAGAGAGGCCAGAATACATCCCTCTTTAACACCTTTATCAGTGGCAACAGAAATAGTGAGTTGCCCCCGGGGATTACATCTGATCTTAAGTTTGGTTCCTTCTTGAAGCATACACTTTAGGCAAAATAAACGATGGTCTATTGTTGAAGCCTCCGGGTTCTCCCATAACTTAGTTCACAATAGCGAATCAAATGCTGCCTTAAAATCTATAAAGGCAGCATAAAGGAAGGAAATATTATAGGGAGAGTATTTTTTCAATAAGATGTTGGAGCACCAAACATTGATCTATAGTCGATCTTCCTTCTCTGAAGCCAGCTTGCTCTTTTGCAAGTATGTTATCTTGTTCCAACCAGTCTTGCAATTTCCATTGTAGGTTCCTAGCATAATGTTTGCTGATTGTATTAAGAAGACTGATTGGTCTATAGTTGCCAGAATCATCTTTTTTCTCTTTCTTATTTATGGGTATTATAATAGCCAGCCCCCAATCTTCAGGGATTCGACCATATCTATCAATACAGGTAAAAAGTGAAGATAGTAAGGGAAACCAAAAGTCCAAGTTGTTTTTGATGACCTCTGCTGTAACTAGGTCTTCTCCTGGAGCTGTCCCTTCTTTCAATATGGTGATCATGCTCTTAATCTCTGACAGGAACAGGGGTCACTGTGGGAGATCCCCTTCCAGCAGACAGATCTGAGTATAGCTCTTGGAAAGTATGCTTCCCAGATCTCTGAGGAGATGTGACAATCAGGAGCAGGCCTATCAAAGATGTGGATGCAAGATGTGAGATGCCAAAAGGTAGCGGAATCATTAGCTATAGCTGCTTGTATTAGCCATGCCCAATTATTTTGGGTAGCAACCTTTTTTCTTATGTGTTAATAGTTGTTTATATTACTTCTTTTGCAAAAGAAGATGCCCTGCAGGTGATGGAGCTCTACTAGATAGGTAGAATTTTTCTATAGCAGTTAGAGCCTTTTTAGCATCTACAAAGTCCTTGTCAAACCAAGGTTTGGAGTGGAAATGACGTCACTTCCAAGATACGGTTCTATTAGATTTAAATTCTTTATATAATTCTTGAATCAGGATGTTATAATTTTCCAAAGATTCCTCCGGTGTCTTTGTTGATAACAGGTTAAAGTACAGCCCCAATAGATGGTCAGATGCCAACAACTCAGAGATTCTTTGGTGCTGGACAGAGGACCATTTGATACGCTGATAAATTCTTCTTGAAGGAGTTATGTTAGGTTGATAGTGAGCGACAGTGCAAACTTCCTGAGTAAAAGCATTTAAGAGAAGCGAAACGGGGAGATGGTCACTCTCGGATTTAGGAAGTACTGCTAAGTATTTAAGGTAGGGAAGAAGATCCATGGAAACACATACATAATCTATAGTGCTCATTTTGGACCCAGATATGTAAGTAAATTCAGCGGGGTAGTCACCTATAGAAGCACCATTTAGGATGAATAGATTAGAAACGTGCTCTTGCTTTTGCTATTTAGAACCGGAAAATCGCTTGTTACGTATAGACAGAGTGTAACTTGGGTAACAAAAGTGAAGTAACTGTTGTTCCAATTTGAGCTAAAATGAGGAACTGTGTGCGTGCTCAGTGAACAGGCATGCTATACGCGGGGAGAGTTGTGTGCTTGTCTGAGACTGCCTGTCTTGAAATATATAATGTGGTGTATATTGTCTTACTCTAACTGAAATGGATGAATGACTCTTGTTGGGTCTCAGAAAGGGTCCTTGTCTGCTTATCAGAGAAGCACCCTTCAGTGCATTGATTCCATTTTTGCAATAAAAAGGCTTTTATTCTCAAGAACCTGTGTCTTTTTCTATGGAGATTTGCCAGTTGCCAATCTCACTGCGGTTCATTCCTGTTTGTGGGATAACAGAGGAGAAGGCTGGCAGTGTGGGAAGCCGAGTCAGCCCACTTCCTCTTCTTCCTTCTCCTTTGCTCGAAAATGAAGCTAGAGGGTGAGGCCACAAAAGCCCAAGTGGAGGGAGGTCAGGAGTTGGGTCCCCCAAGGCTCAGTTCTGGGACCCCCTGCTTTTCACCCTCTCTTCATCGATCTAGGAGTCCGAGTAAACAGCAAGGTAGCCTATTTATACGGTAAATTTTATTATACAGCATAGTAAAAATGAGAGATTGTGAGAAGCTCTAGAGGGATCTCTCAACTCTGGTAAGTGCACAATGGGGCAAAAGAAATCAAAATAACATTTATAAACTGATGGGTTCTGAACTCTCTGCAGTAAACCAGGAAAGGGACCTTAGTGTCCTGGTGGACATCTCAGTGATGGTATCAACCCAGTGTGTGGTAGCAGTGAAAAAAGCAAACTCCATGCTGGGGATCATAAGGAAGGGTATAGAAAATAAGTCAGCAAGTGTCCTTTTGCCTCTTTATAAATATATGGTGAGGCCCCATCTGGAGTATTGTGTACATTTCTGGTCACCCTCCCTCCAGAAGGATATTATGGAAATGGGAAAAGTGCAGAGCAGGGTAACCAGAATGATTGGGGTACTTGAACACATAGAATCCTAGAGTTGGGAGAGACCTCAAGGGCCATCTAGTCCAACCCGCTTCCATGCAGGAACCCCCATCTCAAAGGGGACTCCACCATCCCGTTCTTCTGGCACTGGCTCCACCGCTTCCTTCGGGTGCTGGATCTATGCCCCTCCCACCTGTGTTCCCTTATGGGGGGGCAAATGGGGGCTCCCCCTTCATCAAAGCGTTGCTTGGCGGGGGGGATGTGATAGGGGAACTCAGAGCAACGAAGATAGTAGAGGAGACCTACTGAGGCTTTCGCGGGGGAACTGGAACCGACGCCTCCACCTCTCTTTCCCCAGTCTCCGGGTTTCCATAGAGCTCAGCGGCCAGAGCGGCTCCTTCCTGAGTCCGCTGGCAGAGAGACTGGGAGGAAGGTAGGCGCTGGCGGGGTTTCCCGTTGTGGTCCTTGTTGTTGGTGTTGTTGGGCAGGTGTGTGTGTGGCTGGAGGGAGGGAAATGTGGGGCTGGAGAGACCGGACTGGCAGGGGCCTCCCCATCCCTGGGCCTGCCTTGCATGAGGGGCCTCTTGGCCTGGAGCTCCTTCTGGGCTCCTGCTCAGGAGGGAGATGGGGGTGTCTTTTTGGGGGGGGCTGGTTGCACCCCTTCAAAGCAGGGAGACCCACCCACCTCGGGGGGGGGAGACCCTTTCCTAGCAGGTGTGGGGCCAACGGGATGGTGGGGGGATCGCCTTGGGTTTCCCTTCAAGGAGGAGACCCACCTCCCTGTGTTAGAAATGTTTTTTTTTAAATAAAGTCTGTAGCCTATAAACTGCCATTGTAGATAAAATGGCAGTACTTTGGTTCTATCTCTAATTCAGTCCTGTGTCCTTTAATTCACCCTTTTCCCCTCACTGAACTGTAATCCAAAGCACCACATTCTTCCCTAAACCTGTGTCCTGCGATACTAAGCCTTAAATGTGCTGTATAAGCACTTATCTCTGCAAGAAGACCACCGGCTGGAGGGTCTGCGGAAGAGATAAACCAGGAGTCTATCGAAACGTCGATAAATCGCCAGGAACTGTCAAACACCCCGGCTGCAGAAGCGCAGAGTTCCGGGAACTGCAAGGCTAGATGGCGCCAAAGCGCAAGATTAACGGCTTCCTCTATTGATATCCTGTCAAAATTGATTTGTAACTATGTGCTAACAATGTATCTCTTTGAACTGTCTTTGATGTATTATGTCTGTTTTATGGTGTCCAGATGCGTCCTTGTTTTTTTCTGATAAAGAAGGGGTGCTGAAGGAATGTTTTCCTATAAAAACTATAGAGTTTCTGTTGTACTTTGCCCCAGTTTTCCGACAGAATTCGGCTGGGTGCCTCGCTGCAGCGAAGTAAAGCTTTTTCTCTGTTCCTTTGAACTTTGGCATGTTCTTTCATCTCTCGGCTCTCGGTAATTGCGGCAAGGTAACCCGGGGTGTAGCTTTCATCTGGGGGCTTGTGTCGGGATTGCCCTCCTTTTTGGAGCGAGAGGCCAAGCCAAGTGGTGCCGAACAGCCAGCGGTGGACGAAGAACTCCGGTGCACACCTTTCCATTTGAAAAGGGGAACTTTTTTTGTTCAGCGTGGTGGCGGAGACAGTACCGCTCGGGGAGAAAACTCTGGCCGGCCAGGGAGAGGACCTCTTGAGAGATTTGGTAAGATATGGGACCGGTCCAGTGTGGGGAGAGAATTTGTCTCTAGTTCCCTAGTTTTGGGGTTGAGCCCCTTGGTGTGTAAAAGGGTAAAGGAACGACGGTTCCGAAGTTTTGAAGGGAGGAGAGGAGCAGTGCTCCAACATCCCGTGTGTAATAAGGGAACCTATTTAGTGTGGACAGTGAGAAGGAGCTCTCAGCTGTCAAAGTAGACTAGCGGAAAAAAGGTTCTTGGGCAGGTAGAGGGATCCAGATTAGGTCGGGTGGCGGTTTGAAATGTGGGCAATTTGCGTGGTCACTTGATCCAATGAATGTGTGAATGCGTGGAAGGTCAGGGCTTAGCGTTCCCTTTGGCCGAGTGACGTCTGAGCTGTGCAGTTTCTGTCAATGGGCGACCTTGCAGATCACAGCTGGTAGTGAATCTTGTGTGTGTGAAAAATTGTATTAAAAGCACAGGTGCGGATCAAGTGGCAGTGTGTGGGAGAATTTAGGAACACAGTTCAAAAATCATTAAAAAACATGGGGCAAAACTCCAGCAAACCTACAACCCCATTAGACTGTTTCCTTTTGAATTGGAACACGGCCACCAAAAGTTATGATTTTGGCATCAAAATGAAGAAAGAAAGAATGCAGACTCTATGTCAAATAGAGTGGCCGGTGATGCAAACGGACTGGCCGACAGAAGGGACTTTTAATGAAAGTGTCATCAGGCAACTGTGGCTAAAAATTCTTAAGAACTGCCCCGAACACATTCCCTACATTGAGGTTTGGAGAGGAAATGTGAAGAAAAATCCTTCGTGGATCCAATTCTGCAGGGAATTGCCACCGCAGGCTAAGTTATTGGCTTTAAAGAAAAAGGGGACAACTTTAGAGTGCCGTCCAGAGGAATATGACATTTTTAATCCACCACCCCCTTATGCTGCAGCCATCCCTCCCAGGAATCCTGTGATACCACCAGCAGCACCTCCTCCAGGTCCAATATTAGTGCCCGCTTCCCCTTTAAAGACACCCCATGCAGATGGCAATCTCCCCAAACCCGAAGACTCTCCACAGCCAGGACCTTCTGGCAAGTCCCCTAAAGATGAGCCTGAAGCAAGGAAAGGAATCCCTAAAATAGATGAGAAAGATGAAAAGGATGATGATGATGGGGAGGAGAGTGAGGAAGAATTTCGCCATAGAATAAAAGGAAATGTTGAATGGGGCGAAGCAGACCATCAAAGAGTGACTGATTTAATTAAGAAATACCGGGAATCTGTAATGGAAGTGGGAAATCATGCATTAGAGGCTGCACGGGAATGAAATTGGGCGAAGAGGCAGCGATATCTCTTAAGGGCATACGATGCAGCAAGGAGACATGAGGAATTCCTAGAGCAAAAGAGGATTGAGGACCAAGCAAAACTTATGCCCTTAAGGCGAGTCTACGACCCCTTGCCCCAAAATCAACAGGGTCCCCGCACATATTCGATGCAACACGTCCCGTTTACATCAAGTGACATAATAAACTGGAAAAATACTCTACCAAGTTTAGAGGATGACCCTGACAAAAATTATGAAACCATGTCCAGTATTTTCAATGTGTATATGCCCACTTATGAGGATGTCCAACACCTTATAAGAGGATTATTTAATTTGGAAGAGACCCGGAAGATTTTCGAGGAGGCTAGGAAATCCCGCATAGCTTTGGGGGACAATCAAGCACAGGCAGAAGCCGCTGTTCCAACAAACACTGCGCCAGATTGGGACTATAATGCAGATGCAGGGCGCACTGCTTTAAGAAATTACCACACAGCAATACTTCAGGGTATTAGGGCAGCAGGCAGGAAAAAGATTAATATGTCAAAAGTGAATGACATAGTTCAAAAACAAGATGAGTCCCCAGGAGCCTTTCTGGACCGATTGTTCCAGGCATTTAGAAGGTATACCCCAATTAACCCTGAAGATCCTGGGATGGAGAATATAGTGAAGACAGTTTTTATATCCCAATCTGCCCCAGATATTCGAAAAAGAATTCAAAAAGAGGCCAATTTCATGGGACAAACATTGCAATGGATGCTTCAATTAGCGCAGACTAAATTTAATAATAGGGAGGAAGATCAAAGTTGCCCAAAAAGTTTTTTTCTGATAAAGAAGGGGTGCTGAAGGAATGTTTTCCTATAA
>JAHTLZ010001855.1:0-10240 GCA_023846285.1 Phrynocephalus versicolor
TAGTTGCAATTAGATATAGGTGACTACCAACTTGCACCTTTCTGTATATTGTACTCCCCCTTTTTATGTTCCCCTATACCCTTTATCCAATTTGTCTGTATCAGAAATACTGTAATATGAAGGAAGTTAGAGAAAAGCAATTTTTTTCTTGAAAATAAGAAATAGAGTTTATTTATTTATTTATTTATGCAATTTATATGCCGCCCACTACCCAAAGGTCTATGCTATGTTATACAATTTTACATGGATTTTAATTTATCAATAAACTTAAAAAACCCCACAATATATGATTAACAGACTTTCAACATGGTTCACCCCCCCCATCAAAAGTTTTGTATCAATCTCTGAGACTTATACTTTTCTGCTTATAAATGCCACCCCTCCTTGATGACAAAATCCTGGAGAGAATATAATCCTTTTCAATTTTGGCCTGAGGTTTCTTTGTTCAGTTTTACTTTAGTGCAACCTGTTTGATTTCAGTTCATCAAACTGTAAGCAAAACCCCTTCGGGAACCGAATAACGGTTGATTTGATCCAAGGCTGAGCTAATTAGTGCCAAGGACATCTATTAGCTGCAAGCCTGGCAGGAGCTAAACACAATACATCTAACAGCTACAGGCCTAACAGAAAACAAATCTCCAATGCCAAAAAATGGAACAAAATCATTAAACAGAGTGGAGCAAAACAGAGCAAAATAAACAGATCAGCAAAACTAGATTAAATAAAATACAATAAAATAAAGTAAAATAAGATAAAATAAAATAAATTAGAGGGCCAGACAGCCAGGGCACAGATGGAAAATACCCGGGGGGGGGGGAGAGAGGGAAGGAGGGGAGGGAGCAGGGGCGGCTGGAAAGCAAGAGGGGAAAACCCCTGGGGCTAGGCTGAGGTGGAGGCATACTTAGGATGGGATGGGGAGGGGGTATGATGGGCGAAAAAAAAAACGTCGATCCCCCCCGACCCAAACCCTATCCCCGAACAACAGGTCACGATGGAAACAAGGGGGCTGGCACTGGAGGGGGCAAGTCCTCCGGGTACGGTTCTAGTTAGAAAGTTGCCGCGCCAAGCCCAGGTCCAGGGAAGGGGGGGGGAGTGCCGAAAGCCAGGAAAAGATTGAGGTCCTGAGGGCGGGTGACGGTCGCTGCAGACGCCGGTGGCCGATCTGCCACCCGAAGCTTGCGGGGAGACGTTAACGGGGGTGAGCACATGGTCCGCTCTAGCGGGGCCTGCAGAACGTCGGCGGCCGAACTGCCGCCTGAGCTCCGAAGCCGGCCACCCGCCAATGCCGGTGGCCGGGCTAGTCTGCAAACCGCCGGCAAACCACCGCCCAAGCTCCAAAGCCAGTCATCGACTAAGGTCAGTGGCTGGCTCAGCCAGATCGAAAAAGCCAGCGGAGCTGGGCGAGGGGAAGAGCCGCCGGCGGGAGAGGTGAAACAGAGCGACCGCACACCGCACGGAGCCCGCGGCAGCGCCCCTCCAACCCACCGACCAAGCTGCCAAAACAAAGGCAGGGCCGTCCACAGCCAGGCGAAGGGGGGGGGGAAACCCCAGTGGACGGCAGATAGTCATGGCTTCCATAGTCAGTAATCACGAGAAGGAGCCAAGATGGCCGTGACGAGCCACGGGTCCTCGAAGACAGCCAGGGAGCGGGCACAGCGCGCCTCAAGACCCCCTCACGGCAAGTGCTGATGGTCACGCAGCGGAGCCGGGGAGTAGAGGTGGGTATACAGATGAGAGGTACGGAGGGGAAGGGACGCTTGGTGGGACTCAATCTTCAGCAGTTTCCGTGGGCCAGATGGTAGCTTCTCGGGATGAGACGACGGATCTTCAGCCTCCCGTTTCAGCCGCACGAATGCCTCACGAGTGCTTCAAACCGCCCCGATAAGCCCATTTAAAACCCCCTCTCAGAACCCCGATGGTCGGCCCAGGCTAGGCCCGAGGAAATTAAAATAAAAACATCACAAACGGCAGCGCTAAACAGAAAAAACGCTGAAACGTCAGGGTGCTGTCAGAAAGGGAGCTGCTGCCGGCCGCCATCTTTGCTTTGTTTTTAACTGATCCATCATTGCACTATCTTCATTTTGAATTTTTATTGCAGTATTTTCCCTCACAAACTCATAAATTCTACTTGTAGATGGGTTATTACCTGTGTAAAGATTCATATAATACTCTTGGAATGCCTCTAGCTTATCCTTCATTTTATTACATCTTTTACCCCTTTGATCCTGTATTACCCCTATCATTTTTTTATTTTTCTTAATTTGTGTCATTCTTGCTAGCAATTTGGAGTTTTTATTATGCTCATAATATTCTCTCTTTAGATATATTAAATTTCGTTGCACTCTTTCTAAATGGATACCTTCTAATTCCCTTCTTTTAGCTTGTAACTCCAATAATGCTCTATTATCTCTAGTTGAGATAAATATAGTTTCTAGTTTTTAAATATCTTTTTCCAAGTCTTGAATTTTTTAAAATGCATTTTGCTTTAAAATGTAAGCCTCTTTCCATGCATACCCTCTTGGTACTGCCTTCATTGTGTCCCAAATTATACTTGTTTCACCTCCTCCTACCTCGTTTATCTTCCAAGTTTCTTCTAAATTTGTATACATTTTATCTGTTATTGACTTATGTAAATAGATGCTTTCATCAATCCTCCATCTTTTTGCTTCTTTATAATCAGACCCCGGGATAAATTCCATGTTTACCATAGCATGATCTGAGATTTGTATTATATCTATTCCTACGTTATTTACTCTGGATAATAAATCTTTAGACACAAATATGTAATCTACTCTAGAAAAGGATTTATATACAGGGGAATAAAAGGAATATTTTCTTTAATCTCCTCTTAATTCCCTCCAAACATCTCTAAAGTCTGTTTTTTTAATAAATTTATCAAATATTGTTTGAACTCCACCTGTTTCTGCTTTCCAACTTTTGGACCTATCTTTACTAATATCCATAACCAAACTGAAGTCTCCTGCCATTATAACATATCCTTTCCTTATGTTGTCTAATTTCTCCAAGACATTCCTCAGAAAAATTTCTTGATTTTCATTTGGCACATACAAGTTCACAAGGGTGCAATTCTCTTCTTTTAATTTCCCTTGAATTATCAACATCCTACCTTGGACATCCCTATCCACTTTAAGAATTTCAAATTCTGTTCTCTTGGAAATCAATATAGCTACCCCTCTTGACTTAAGACGTGCCAAATGATTTTTCATACACATCAACCCATTTACATTTGAGTTCATCCCATCCTTGTTCTGATGAGTTTCTTGTAAAAAGACAATATCAGCCTGAGTTTTGTTCAATTTTGCTTGAACTTTAGCCCTCTTTATATTAGAGCCTAGGCCTTTCACATTCCAAGATGTTATCTTAAGTCGTTTAACCATTATAAGCAATTAGTTTCAAATTTAACAGTCCTGAGTTTAGTGCATATAAACAAATAATAATAAGAAATAAAAAACAAAAAAATACCATTACCCCCTTCCCTTTATCCCTTCTTCCCCACATTCCCAACAAAATCCCAAGACATTTATAATTTGTTCTCCCCCTCTTCACTCCAATGTCTTCTTCGGGCAATGAGTCCACCAATTCCCAGAGGGGGGAGGCATGTCCCAACATCTTGGCCATGACCTTGATAATATTGTCAGTCGGATACGCTATATTAAACATAACTCTAACACTTATATACATACATACATTCAAGCTATATATAGTCTATAGTGGTCTTGCCTAATCTAATTATCTACTTGGGGATTACTCAGTTATTATTGGGAAATAATTATTCCCCAACAATAAACAAATCCCATAATTCTGGACCCTGCCCCTTAGAAAACAAACAAACAAATAAACGCTGACACAATTTTACCAGATAGTCTCTCTTTAATTCCCCCAACACAATTAACCAATTAATTCTGGTTCTGTAACTATTCTCTATGCAATTATTTGCCTATTTCTACCAGATGTCCCCCTTACTACTTATACATCTACTTATACATATATTAAAAAAATACCCACTACCTCGCCCACTTATCTAATATCCTCCATGAGAAGGGATATTTTAACAAATGTTAACAAAGTTGAATCTTACCCCTTAAATACACCCATTGTGTTCATAAATATTTCAACTTGACTCCCTATATTCTTCTCTTCCTCCCATATTACCCATCAATGTCACCCCACATTTTCATTTATACATACTCACATGAATGTATAAAAACCAACTAACCCCCCAAGGGAGAAAAAGACCCCACAGACCCTTGGACTCTTCTTATTTTGTCTTCTTTGATGCTTTAACAGCTCTCTGCTGCTTGGGTCTGGCCCCTTCCAGTTCAGTTCCTTCTTCCAGTTCTGTTAACTTCAGCAGCTGTAATCCTTCCCGCTCATCCTCTGATGACTCTCCTCCACTCATCTTCTCCATAAATGACCCCCCCAACCCCCTGGTCTCTCATTATGTTCCAAGCTTCTTGAACTGTTTTTGCTTTGTATGTCTCCCTTATAGACTATTTTCAAAAAAACTGGATATCCCCAATGATAGCGGATGCTCTTGGATCTCAAGAATGATGTTACTCCATTCATTTCTCTTCGAAAATTCATCTTAAGGTGAGAAAAATCTGAAAAAACTTGAATATTATGTTGCAAAATTTTTAAGTTATCTGACTTCTCTCTTAAGGCATTCATTACTTCCTGCTTTTTCTTGAAGTTTGCAAATCTCACCAAGACATGCCTTGGAGCATCTCTATTTCTTGGGCCTACTCTGTGCACCCTTTCTATATCATAATGATCCAGAGGAGTGTTGGGCACTACCTTCTTAAGCCAGTCCAGAATTTTTTGTTGTAGGTTTCTCTCATCCACGCCCACGTCTGGCAAACCTTTCACCCTAATATTGTTTCATCTTGAAAAATCTTGATGCTGTATCATTTGTTCTTGTAAGTCAGAGACTGCCATTTCCTGATCCAGCATTTTTCCTGAGTAATATTTAATTTGCCTCTGGGTATTTTCAACCATTGCTCCCATTTTCTTAAGGTCCGTTTCCTCAGTGCTAGCCAGTTTTTTATAATCCTCTTGTAAATCAACCATCCTTGCATCCATTCCTTCAACTTTTTTATCAAGGGGAAGAACATTCTGATCCATCTTCCCCAAGGACTGAGAGAAGGACTGTTCCATGGCAGCCTCTTTTTTCCCAGCCCATCTATTTTGGAATCTAAGCCAGAAACCTTATCAGCAACGATCCCTGTGTTTGAGTCCACTTTCTTAAGATTAGAAACGATCTCTTTCAAGGTTTGTTGAATTTCCATAGTGGGAGTATATTGTTGTTGATATTGTTGTTGTTGTTGTTGTTGTTCAGAGGCCTCTAAGCATACCAATCTTCCAAAGGTTTTATTACTTGGCCCAGGTTTTTCCATTTCCTCTTTCCTCACCCATGCAGGTTGTGAACATCCTTTAGACCACTTACGCATAGGGCCTCATCAACAAGCATAAACTTAACTAAAAATTGCTCAAAAATTGATGTTCAAATGTTATTAATCAGAGAAGAAAAGAGAGAGGTCTCAGTGGGAAATAGGATTACACCAACTTCCATCAGTTCTTATGTCCATTCCTTTTAATCACCAGCAGATGGAGAACTTCCTTAATGCAGTACCCGGCTATATTCTTAGCTGCCTCAGGACGCCATTTTCGAGCACTATTATGTATTTCATTCTGCATTCCATGTGTGCCTCCTCCAGTTTTGCGGCGGGAAAAACTCTTTCAGGTCAAGTCCAGTCCGGTCCAGTTAACTGATCTGGATGAATCTCTTTCCAGACCCTTAGTGGAATATCCCACCTGAGTCTCTTAATATACATTAGTGCCAATTCCAATGGAAACTAATTCTGTTCTGAGCATTTAAATGGTTTCTCCCCTCTATGTGTTCTTTGATGGGAACTAAGGTGACTGCTATAAATGAAGCTCTTTCCACATTACATGCATTTAAATGGTTTCTCTTCTGTATGTGTTCATTTATGTCTACTTAGGTAACTGCTATAACTGAAGCTCTTTCCACATTACATGCATTCAAATGATTTCTCCTCTGTATGTGTTCTTTGATGGGAACGAAGGCCATGATTGCGACTGAAGCTCATTCCACATTCCATGCATTTAAATGGTTTCTCCCCTGTATGTGTTCTTTGATGGGAACTAAGGCCACCATTGCGACTGAAGCTCTTTCCACAATCCATGCATTTAAATGGTTTCTCTCCTGTATGTGTTCTTTGATGGGAACTAAGGCCATCATTGCGACTGAAGCTCTTTCCACATTCTAAGCATTTAAATGTTTTCTCCCCTGTATGTGTTCTTTGATGGGAACTAAGGCCACCATTGCGACTGAAGCTCTTTCCACAATCCATGCATTTAAATGGTTTCTCTCCTGTATGCGTTCTTTGATGGGAACTAAGGCCATCATTGCGACTGAAGCTCTTTCCACATTCCATGCAGTCAAATGGTTTCTCCCCTGTATGTGTTCTTTGATGGGAATTAAGGGCAGAGCTCTGACTGAAGCTCTTTCCACATTCCTTGCATTCATATGGTTTCTCACCTGTATGTGTTCTTTGATGGGAACGAAGGGCATCATTGCGACTGAAGGTCTTTCCACATTCTGAGCATTTAACTGGATTCTCCCCTGTATGTGTTCTTTGATGTCTCCTTAGGCTTTCCCTGTGTCTGAAGTTATTCCCACATTCCATGCATTTAAATGGTTTCTCTCCTGTATGTGTTCTTTGATGGAAACTAAGGTGAGTGTTCTGACTGAAGCTCTTTCCACATTCCATGCATTTAAATGGTTTCTCTCCTGTATGTGTTCTTTGATGGGAACTAAGGGAACTGCTCTGACTGAAGCTCTTTCCACATTCCAAGCATTTAAATGGTTTCTCTCCTGTATGTGTTCTTTGATGGGAACTAAGGTGACTGTTCTGATTGAAACTCTTTCCACATTCTGAGCATTTAAATGGTTTCTCCTCTGTGTGTAATCTCTGATGGCAACTAAGCGCACTGCTATATTTGAAGACTTTTCCACATTCCATGCATTCATATGTTTTTTCTCCTGTATGTGTTCTTTGATGGGAACTAAGGCCTTCACGGCGACTGAAGCTTTTTCCACATTCTGAGCATTTAAATGGTTTCTCTCCTGTATGTGTTCTTTGATGGGAACGAAGGCCATTATTGTGACTGAAGCTCTTTCCACATTCTATGCATTCAAATGGTTTCTCCCCTGTATGTGTTCTTTGATGGCAACTAAGTGCACTGCTATACCTGAAGCTTTTTCCACATTCCATGCATTCATATGGTTTCTCTCCTGTATGTGTTCTTTGATGGGAACTAATTTCACTTCTATGACTGAAGGTCTTTCCACATTCTGAGCATTTAAATGGTTTCTCTCCTGTATGTGTTCTTTGATGGGAACTAAGGTGACTGCCCTGACTGAAGCTCTTTCCACATTCTATGCATTCAAATGGTTTCTCCCCTGTATGTGTTCTTTGATGGCAACTAAGTGCACTGCTATACCTGAAGCTTTTTCCACATTCCATGCATTCATATGGTTTCTCTCCTGTATGTGTTCTTTGATGGGAACTAATTTCACTTCTATGACTGAAGGTCTTTCCACATTCTGAGCATTTAAATGGTTTCTCTCCTGTATGTGTTCTGTGATGGGAACTAAGATTACTGCTGTGACTGAAGCTCTTTCCACATTCTGAGCATTTAAATGGTTTCTCTCCTGTATGTGTCCTTTGATGGGATCTAAGGTGGCCGCTCTGACTGAAGGTCTTTCCACATGCCATGCATTCATATGGTTTATCTCCTGTATGTGTTCTTTCATGGCAACTAAGGTTACCACTTTGACTGAAGCTCTTTCCACATACCTTGCATTCATATGGTTTCTCCCCTTTATGTGTTCTTTGATGGGAACTCAGGTTACTGCTCTTGCTGAAGCTCTTCCCACATTCCATGCATTCAAATGGTTTCTCTCCTGTATGTGTTCTTCGGTGGGAACTAAGAACACTGCTATGACTGAAGTTCTTTCCACAATCTTTGCACTCATATATTTTCTCCACTCTGCCCATTCTTTTACAAAAATCAAGGTGACTTTTTTGACGATGATGCTTTTATTTTGATTGCTTTTCCATTATTTCTCCTGTGTAGGATTTTAGTTTCCAACAAAGGTTGCTAATTTAGGTGAAGTTCTCTATGCTCTGCACAGATTTATAGAATTTCTCCACTCTCAGGTTTTTGTAGTCTTTATCCTTATTGTTCATTTTAGTGACTTTCTGTGTTTTATTAATTCATTTTTTTTCATCCTACAGATGGACTCTGTTTTGTTTCATAGTAACACTGCAAAACATTTAGCCTAATGGAACACGATCTCCTTCCTTGCCCATCAGGGGTTCATATATATGATTACCCAGAGGTGAAATTTCCTGAGTCAGTGGCTGGATTCCTTCCTGTCTTTTCTTCCTTTTGAGGGTCTACATTTCCATTTCCTCTTGCTTGCTGGTTTTCCTAATTCTGATATTCCTGTATTTTACCTGATGGAGAAATTAAAAAGAGAGAGGGAGAGTGAACATAGTAATTGAGCCTCTAGCAAGGGCATTGGCATTGTCTTCAGTTGTCAAGAAAAGAATCCTATAGTGGCACCAAGGCTGGCAAAAAGAGAAGGAAATGATCTCAGTGGGTCCAGTTTTAGTGCAATTATCTAAAGACAAGAGCGGAGATTGTCTGATGGGAATGATAGGGATGCTGGCAAAGACTATGGACTAGGGTCTAGAGGAGGGTGACCAGGATGATTGAGGGCCTGGGGGAAATGTCTTACGAGGAGCGGCTTAGGGAGCTGGGAATGTTTAGCCTTACATAAAGAAGACTGAGAGGGGACATGATAGCCATGTTTAAATATTTTAAAGGATGTTATATTGAAGGAGGGACTGGTTTGTTTTCCATGGTAGGAAGAATTTCATGACAGAGCTGTTCAGCAATGGAATATGATGCCACAAAGGAGGGTGGTGGAGTCTCCTTCTTCGGAGGTTTTTAAGCAGAGACTGGATGGTCATCTGTCAGGAGCCCTGTGATGGGGGTTCCTGCATGGCAGGGGGTTGGACTAGATGGTCCTTGAGGTCTCTTCCAACTCTATGATTCTATGGACAATGTAAGTACAGCAAAATACACAAATGAAGCAATGTCTCAGAGCTGAAGAAGATTGTTGAGGTGCAAGGCCGCACATATATCAGGAAGGTTGAGGGCCATGGTGGTGTTAGTGTTGATCCCTGAAAGATCTCCCAAGCCAGGTGGATCTCAGCTGAGAAGCCAAGCCATCTGGATTCACCAATCACCAGTTATGAGGAGAGGAAATAAATACAAATCTAAAGCAGATGGATTGTCATTTGCGTCAACAAAGACCGCTCAAGATGCTACAGCCCCTGGATATCTGGGATAAAATTGGGCCTCTGGAGAGAGGGGAAAGTACAGCTAGGAAGGTTGTAGAGGAGCTCCTGCCTCCAGCGCTTTCCCAAGGGAACCCATGGTTGCCCAAAAAGGACCAAAGGGAGAGGAATTTGAGTCCTATTCCTCCGATCCACCCTCCCCTTGGGCTTCTTCCCTCAATTCTCTCTACCCACCCACCCCCACATACACCTCTCTCTTTCATCATGCCAACATGTTTCAGGGAGGAAAGGTAGAGCTAGGAAGGCTGTTGAGGTCCTTTCCATCTCGAGGGTCTCCAACGGAGAAATTGTGCAAAAAGGGGTGTCCTAGACTGTGTTTCCTGCTTTCGGCCCTGAAAGAAGGGGAGCCTTGGGGAGGTGGCATAATGGGGATGGGAAACTCAATTAATAAAAAGTGGGGGACTTATTTATTTTATTTATTTTATTTATTTTTGCATTTATATCCCGCTTATCTTCAAACGAACTCTAAGCGGCTTACAAGGGCTATGTTAGCCATACAAGGACAAGGATAAACAAATAAAATTACAATAATAAATTTAAGAACAGTAAAACCTAGTGGCACCTCATCAACTAAAGCGTATGATGGCGGAGAAGAGAAAAGGAAGGGGAAAAAAACTAAGAATAAGAATCGCCAAAGGCCTCTTGGAAAAGGTAGGTTTTTAAAGCCTTCCGGAAGGCCAGCAGGGACTCTGCAGAGCGCAGAGTGGTATATGACGTGTATATCTATCTATCTATCTATCTATCTATCTATCTATCTATCTATCTAT
>JAHTLZ010001856.1:6065-24340 GCA_023846285.1 Phrynocephalus versicolor
ACAGGAGAGAAGCCATTTCAATGTCTGGAGTGTGGAAAGAGGTTCAGTGAATCTGGAAACCTTGCTAACCATCACAGGACCCACACAACTGAGAAGCCATCTGAATGCCTGGACTGAGGAGAGAGTTTATGTTGTTCTAGTTGCCTTTCTGAACACATTAGGACACACACATATGAGAAACCATTGAAAAGTCTGGAGTGTGGAAAAAGCTTCTAAATCACCGCACACACCTTGTTAGACAAGACATGCTCCTTGCAGTGAATAAGCCTTCCAGAGAACTGGAGTGTGGGAATATCTTTGTGGAGAGAAGACATCTTATAAACTCTGGCAGGGCAAAAGTCTTCCTTTCTCCTCCTGGCAGGATTCCTTCCTGAGGTGATCCAGTGAGAATTCCTTTTTCTCTATGTTCTCATTTTACCCCTCCAGTCTTTTTGGTTGTACACTAAAACGATTTTGAAGGGCTTTTATTCATTGCTCTCTATTTCTGTATTGTTGTCCGAAGCAGACTAATAGTTTACATTGTGTTTTTATAAATAGATGTGTAACCGAATTCGAAATGTTTTAAGTGAATTATTTAAAAGGTAGAAAGGTTTTCCGGTGAGCTGCGGATTATATTCGCTTTGGGTCCCTCCGGGGAGAAAGGCGACATAAAAATAAAGTTGTTGTTGTTGTTGTTGTTGTTATTGTTATTATTATTATTATTATTATTATTATTATTATTATTATTATTATTATTATTATTATTATTATTATTATTATTATTATTATTATTATAGTACCATCTACCTTCTCCTGGGCGGTTTTCTTCCTTCCCAATGAAGCTCTTTGGGAGAGGGGGTCTCAATAGGCCAAGGATTCAACCCTTCAGAAGAGGAAGGAAGGAAGGATTTGGAAAAAAGTCACCTCCGAAGCAGAAAAGTTTGAAACATAATTCTACAGATTTGTGTAAAATCTTTGTGTGAAAGATGGAAAACAGTTGTGACAAAACCCAGGAACCAGGCTATACAATGGAACCAGGCAGTGTTGGCATTTCTCACGGATTCTTCTTGGGGTCCAGCCCTGAAACAAACTTCTTCCACGCACCCCATAATGGCCCCTCCAGCACATGGAAGGCACCTGCCATGTCACCTCTTAGTCTTTTCATTTTCAGGCTAAACACGCCCTGATCATTCAGTGCTTCCTCGCAGGAATTCTTATAAATAGATGTAAATAAAGCTTAAAGGGTCCATAAATGGAGGAAAATGAAAATCGCTTATTATCCATCCCCAGACATCTACGGGGCCAGGGGGTACCTTTAGACATCCTTCCCTCCCAGCACCTCTTGCATCCTTTTGAGATGCAGTCCCTGCCTCTGAACCTCCTCCCCCTGATGGTTATCAATTCCTTATTTCTGCCCGACAACGCAAAATACACGTGTGATTGCATTGACACTATGTTTTCAAAGTCAGTTTGCATCACTCATAACTTTTACATGGAGTTTTCCTCTCTTTTTAACTGCTCGCATGCTCTTGTAGTTTTAATGTAATGTCTCTTAATACTGTTAAGATGTCCCTCAATTTCATGTTCTCAATAAATGGTTATGTATTAATTGTAGTAGACTGTATATTTTCCCTCATTACTGTTAAGCTGCCTTAGGTCCTTTTCCATGGAGAAAGACGAGGTAAAATCCTCCTAAATAAATAAATAAATATATTCATCGGCTAGCAAGGCCTTCTGTAGATGGGGTTTGGGGAGTGGGAAGCATAAAGCCATAAAGCTGTTGATGCCCCCAGTTTGGACAAATTCCATGGATCAACCCAGGAACTAACCATAACATGAATATGTATGTTTTAATAGTGGAGAGAAGAACTGGAATGTTACAGAGATTAAACTCAACTCACACCAAGGAGACTGGTCATGATGGAAGGGAATCTTGACACTCAGTTAAGGCCATGAGAGGTTGCCCCCTTTGAAGGAAGAAAAAGCAAAGAAACCCAGGGGTGAGGGAGGGAACACTGTCCAGAGCTGTTCACTGTGAGCTGTTCCTCTGCGCATTAAGCACCACTTGCAGCTGCTTGAATGGTGAATGAACTGGTGGGGTGGGAGACCGAGGAGGAGCCTGCCTTGGAAAGCAGGAGGAGGGGCACAAGACCCCAGGTGTGGCATTCACAATGGCATTGTAAATTGTATTATAAACAATGGCATTATAAAATTGGCTGTTTTATTCCCAGTAATCGTATCATAGAGTTGGAAGAGACCTCAAGGACCATGCAGGACCCCCACACACCATCACAGGACCCCCAATAGATGGCCACCCAGTCAGGAGGGTGTGTGGGTTACTCCTCACACTACAAGGTTTCCTCCTGTTTGGAGTGGGGGAGAGTATCCCTATCCTATTTGGGGCAGCTTCTTTCACCAAAAGAGACAGGAAGGCTCATCATCCTTTTTTGGCTGTTCAAATGTCTGATGGCAGGGATGGCCATGGAGGAGTGAAGGGACTAAACAACCCATACATTTTGATTCTGTGCAGTTAGGACCCCAACGTCCAGTAGGAGAGGCCAGTAAGTATTCTACAAAGTTTTTAATTTTCTTTTTTAAAAAAACCAAAGCATCACGTCAACCCCACAAAACAAATCAACAAGCCAGGGGCAGTTCCCTCTTACTATTTTTTCCCTGATCCCACTGTCTTACCCTCTGATTCCACCCAATAACCTCCACCGAGCACCTAGTCTGCTGACTACATTTTCCATCCTCCTCGACCATCAGCCAGGTCACAATCCCTTGCCCTTTCATCACCATATCCCAAACTGACTGTCTGGGGCATCTGCCATACCCTCTCAAATGGCAGGACCAGTCTCTTTAAGGTTACTTCACACCTCTACCAGCAAGGCCATAGCTTGTCTACCAAGTGTGTGGCAGTGGTGAAGAAGGCCAGTTCCATGCTAGGGATAATCAAAAAAGGGATTGGAAACCATAGAATCCTAGAGTTGGAAGATAACTCAAGGGCCATCCAACCTCTGCTTAAAAACGTCCAAAGGAGACTCCACCACCCTCTGTGGCATCATATTCCACTGCCAAACAGCTCTAACTGTCATGAAATTCTTCCTAACGTGTAAATAAATAAGAAAACAGCCAACATTATAATGGCACTGTACAGAACAGTAGTGAGTTTTCACCTAAAGTATATGTACACTTCTGGTCACTGCATTTCAAAAATGACATGGTAAGCAAAAATCAAAGAAAAACAAAACAAAAGATATAAACACTTTCATATTGTAACGTAACATTTCGGGGACACATCCCTCAGTTAACACTTCTTCAGACACATAGCAGCAGAATGACGTGTGCAATATCATATGTGATGGAATATCCATTTCATACCAGGTATTCATTGGCTGTAGTATATAGAGTTGGGCGAGAGTGGATAGGGGAGGGGGAAGAGGAAGGAGAGATGAGGATTTGGCCATGAGTCTGTTGATATGTTAAGTATTGTTTTATAGCTTGTCCTTCTTTGTTCGCCCTCCCAACATTTTGGTGTGTGTGTGTGTGTGTGTGTGTGTGTGTGTGTGTGTGTGTGTGTGTGTGTGTCCTCGTTCATTGCAACCCAGTCATTCAGGAGAACATAGAGGTACGGACCAAGGAAGAGCAGCTCTTTTTCTGGAAGTTGAGTCATGACAACTGGACTTCTTTTTTCTTGAGAGATAGAAACGTTTCGCTGCTCATCCAAACAGCTTCATTAGTATGAATACAGCTAGTCCAAGGAGGAGAGAGTGGGGGAGAGGGAGCTCCTCGTTTTTCATACGTGCCTTCCCTTTCCCATTCCCTTTCCCCCTTCGATTCATTCAAGAGGGGAGGAACAAAGAGAGCGACTCTGAGGGAGAAGAGCCCCTCCCCTTGGCGCTTTTCGAACAGGGAGCCGGAAGTGTAGGCGGTGCCGGGGCCTCTTCCCTCTTTGGGCTCCTTTGTGGGCTTTCCCGGAGCAGGATCTGGACGGAGTGAGGCAGGTGGGCGCCTGTTGGGGGTGGGGTGGGATGATGGGCGGATGATGGCGGAGGGGAGGGAGGGATTTTTCGGAGGGTGGGGCGGCCAATTCCCCCTTCGGTCCCGAGAAAGGGGAGGCTTGCCCGCGAAGAAGGGCTGGCGTTGGCCTTGCCTGGTTTGCATTGCAGGACCTTCTTGCAAGGCGCGCCCTTTTCTTCTGCGTCTCCTCCGGGGAAGGCGGGGGGGGAGGGGGAGGGGAGATCCTCGGGAGGGAGGGGTCCGGATCGCGCCCCTCAAGAGTGCTTCATGGGGGGGGAGTGGGAGTGGCAGTGTGGGGGTTCTTCCCTTCCCTTCCAAGGGGAGTCCCATCTTTCCCCGGAATCCAGAGTGCAAAGGTGGCGGGACGGGCTCTCCAACCCTGGACGTTGGTCAGCGGAGACGAGAATGAATCTCTCCGGGGGGGGGGTGTCGTATCTGATTTTCCCCTCTGGCCGCTGAGTCTCTTCTGGCGCTTTGGTCCTGCGACGCACCATTCAGCGCCATCATCCGGCTTGCAAAAGACCTCCTCCTCGTATCTTAATAAGGCCCGGTCCTCCTGCCTCCATTCTGGGGTATGTCCTTTTAGTGGAGGAGGGTTATGGAAGTAGCCAGACGGAGTTCCTTTCCTCCAACGCTGACGCTAGGGGAAAAGAGTTGGGAAGGGACTAGTCAGGATTGTGGCGGGGGCTGGAAGATAGATTATAATGATGTGCCTCCATTTCCACACTCCAGGGTATGCACCGCCCCGGCCCTGGTTTCACACGAAGTCCCCCCACACACACACACACCTCCCAGGTGCAAGGGCACCAGCACTGTCTTTTGCACAAGGAGCCCAGTGATGCAGCAGTTAAAACTGCTCAAGGTTCACTCCGCCTTCCATCATTCTGAGGTGGGTAAAAGGAGTACCCAGCTTGCTTGGGGGTAGGGGGAGGCAATGTGTAGCCTGCACAATTCATTCTAAGTCTAAATCATCTTGAGAGTGCTTTAACTGCTATGGGGCAGCATAGAAGCAGAAGACTTGTCTTTGGCATTGCAATCTCGAGAAGAGACTATTGCAGTGGTGTCCAAACTCTGGCCCTCCAGATGTTTTGGACCACAACTCCCACAATCCTTTGTCATTGGCAGTCTAGGCTTGGAATTCTGGGAGTTGTGGTCCAAAACACCTAGAGGGCCAGAGTTTGGACACCCCTGGACTACTGGAACACTCTGCGTTGGGCTGCCTTGGAAGGAGGTTCGGAATTTGCAGCCAGCGCCGAATGTAAAGGCCAGGGTGGTTTCTGGAAGGTCATAAATCACTCATATTTCACTGGTCCCGGTGCATCCACACCTGCTGTCTGTTTCCAGGGCACGTTCAAGGGCTGATGCTAACGTGTAATGTCATCAACAATTTAGGGCCTTGCAACCTGCCTGAGCACCTCTCCTCCGTCAGAACATCCACTCATACTTTGGGATGTTGTAAGTGGAGAGGGAGACCCCCAAAATCAGCCACCCAAAACCAGGACTTCTCGGTGGTGGCTCCATCGCTTTGGAACTCCCTCCCCCCACCTGAGGTCATGTCCCCTCCATCCGTCCTTCTTTCAGGAGACAAATTAAAACGTAGCATTTCTCATACGCCTTCTGTGAACTTCCACCAGAGTAATCTGGCCAATAGGCGGGCCTTTCCGTCCCTCTGTTTATGTACCTGTCCTGTTTTAGTGTGTTTAATGTTTTGATATGTTGTAGCCATTTTTAACTAAGGATTTTATTGTTCTTATGTTGTTTTACGTTCATTGATTATGTGGATGTCATTGGGGTTGTTTCTGTTAATTACGATTTGGTGGCCAACCAGAGTCATGGCTTCAGCACTAAATGGGCAGGATAAACATAGGATTGAATTAATGAATATTAAAACTAAAAACAATATATTTTTAAAATGATAAACAAATAATTAGCACAGTGTTTTTCAACCTTTTTTGGGCAAAGGCACACTTGTTTCATGAAAAAAATCACGAGGCACACTTCCTAGAATCTATAATGTTATTGTTCAGAACGTAAGACCCCAGCAATCTCTAATGCTAGAGCCCACTTCAGCTGTCAAGCTCAAGTATTTAGAACTTTGGGGGGGAGAGCACTTCTTGGCATCTCCTAGGAAGGCTCCCGGAGCTGTCAAGGCGCTGGAGCAACGCTTTCAGTGGTGTTAAGGTGTGTGTGTGGGAGAACGGAACATACGGACCCGGACAAGGCAACGAGCTTTGCCTCGAACTGAGAAACTAGACAAGTAAACAAATACAAACTCGATTCTAGCCCTGTTTCTTGAGAGTCCACGTGCACTTGTTTCCGTGTCTGCTTTTGTGAAGTGGAGCAGGCCCGTCTGCACGGGGGAAGGGCGGCGGGAAGGAGGGTGGGCGGGGGAATTGAGGCACAGATGTCTGGCAACTATACTAGCAAGTGGTCGGGAGTTTCCTTACCTTTGCTTCGTGGGAGGCGGGCATGGTGGGTGTGCGTAATTCTGGGTCACCCCCTTTTGGCCAGCGGTGGAGGGGCTCTTCCTCCCGGTCCTTCCAGCCTCCGGTTACCCCTCCCTCCCTCCCTCGCCCACCGGCCACCAGGCACTTGCCCGAGCTTTGAGCCAACTTCTCTTTGGCCGACGCGGAGAGCAGGCAGCATGCAAATGACCTGCGGCGCTCCGGATCAATAAGCAGCTCCCCATTCCGGGCGCGCCTCCCTCCTTCGCCCCGCCCACCGCCTCCGCCTCCGCCCCCTCTCCCACTGCTGGTGCTTGCCTTTCCAGTGGTGGCCCAACCCCTCTCGCTCTCCTCGGAGCTGCTGATTGATCCGGAGCGCCGCAGGTCATTTGCATGCTGCCTGCTCTCCGCGTCAGCCAAAGAGAAGTTGGCTCAAAGCTCGGGCAAGTGCCTGGTGGCCGGTGGGCGAGCGAGGGAGGGAGGGAGGGAAGGACGGAGGGAGGGAAGGAGCTGCGTGGATCGACGGCGTTTCTTCTTTTCTGTAGAAGCGGCGGCGGCAGCAGCATCAGGCAGGCCCCGGGACTGCTTCGGGCATGCAGCCTCTCTCCTTTTTGCCTTCTGGTGCGCCGCCTAACTCGAGATCATCGCCACCCAGGAAAGGAGGGCTTTTTTTTGCCTCTCTCTTCCACCCCCGCCATCCCTGTTGCCCTCTCTCTTTTCTGCTGCTCTTGCTGCTGCTGCTGCTCGGACCCCCGCGCCGGGGAGCTGGAAGGGCATCGGCTGCGCCTTGGAGCTTCCCATCCACTCGGTCTATCCGGCGCCCCCCTAGTGGGCGAAAATTCTACTTTTTTTTTTATCTTTCGAATTTTTCAATTTTTCCAACGGCACACCAGGCAACATCTCGTGACACACTAGTGTGCCGCGGAACAGTGGTTGAAAAACACTGAATTAGCATTATATTAAAAATGTTAGATGAAATAATTAATACAAGAGATTTAAAAGCAAAAAAGAGAGAAAACAATCCCATATTAAAATCCTTTTCAGACAGCTTACTTTATTGTTGTACTGTCATAGACCCAAAACTAGGACAAGAACAGCTAAAATGGAGATAAACAATTTACATGCATCAGAAGTTAAAACCAATTCGCTCTTTTAATGGAGCATTATATGTGGTCTCACAGCCCAGACTACAAACTTTGCCACTGTCACAGTCATTATCTGCTATGCACCTGCCAAAAAAGTCCTTAGATGTTCGTTAGGACGCATATTGGGATGTTTATTTATAACTGGATAAAAAAGTTGAATGCCTTTGTCCCTATAAAGGCTGCATTCCAGGGTGATATGTATCAGGGTCTCTTCTGTATCCTCACCACAAGGACAGAAGCTATACTTATAGGGGATGTTATGAAGACGCCTTTCCAGTATTGCTGAGGGGCAGCATTTTTAAATCTAGCTTTAGAGAAAGTATGCTGGTCTTTTGGGATGATGAATTTAAATACTGTAACCTGTAGTTTTTGGGAACTCACAATTTAGTCCCAAGTGTAGAGGTGAGCAGGATCTGTGTGCATTTGCTCGGGAGTCCTCTTGCTCAAACCCATGCCCCTCCCGGCTTTTAAACGGGGAAGGGGGGAGGGTCCAGCATAGTGGGCCAGTTGTCAGGGTTGGGGATTGGAGGTCCTGCATCCTCCTGACTCCGTTGCTTCCTCAAGGGTGGTCCTGGCCGCTGTGTACATTGGGCTGCATTTGAAGGAGGTCCAGAAGCTGCAGCAAGTGAAGAACGCAATGGCCAGGCTGGTTGCGGGAATGTCACAGTTCAGTCATATTTCAACTGGGCAGGGCAATGTTCAAAGTGCTTAGGCTCATATTAAGCTCTAGAGCTGTGTTTTATGCCCCTGCATCCTCCATGGCAGTTCGTTGGGTCGGTTACTTGATTTGACGTTTTGTTTTCCATAATCACTTGTTGTGAGGGCCACGCCCCCTCCCTCCCTCCCTCCTCCACCACCTCAGGAGACGTGGGCAGAGAAGACTCGAACCACGGATGCATTTTTCACCCCAATGCTTTATTAACAATAACGCCGGAACTGGAGACGTCATTAACTGGCATGTCTCCCACTTGAATGACTGGTTCTGTCTCCAACTAAACGTCCACAGCTTGCCTAAAAGTGGCCTCCCCTACAACTAATAATTGTGAAACTGGTAAGGAACTCTCTCCCTCATCACCCTGGCTTCTCAGGGATTTGAGGATATATTGTTGAAAATCCACCCTATCCTTTGTTCCCCAAACCGCCGTCCCGGGTTTCTACAGATGGGTGTTTAAAAAGGCCTCCTCGCCCAACTCCCCCCATGGCCTTGGCTTCTCTCGGGCTTTCTCTTACCACACCCTCTCAAAATGTGCATGCACAATTTAAAACTGTTCCAACAAGAAGAAAAAATGGGAGAGGTCTAAAGAAACCACAGTGGTTTACTAAAGAACTTTCAACTCAGCTAACTATAAAGAAAAACAAGTACAAGGAATGGAAAAATGGGAAATGCACCAAAGAGGAATATAAACAAACACCTAATATATGCAGGGGGATGGTAAAAAAAGCTAAAGCGCAAAACGAACTTAGACTTGCCAGGAAGATTAAAGATAGTAAAAAGGGTTTCTTTAGTTATGTCCGCAGCAAAAGGAAAAATAAGGAAATGATAGGCTCTCTGCGTGGCAATGATAACCAGTTACTAACAGGAGACAAGGAAAAGGCAGAACTACTCAACACCTTTTTTGCCTCTGTTTTCTCCCAAAAGGAAGAAAGAGATCCGCTGGGACAAAGAGTAGATGAGGTAGGATGGGAATTGCAACATAGAATAGGTAGGGAGGTAGTACAGGAACATCTGGAAACATTAAATGAATTTAAGTCTCCTGGGCCAGATGAATTACACCCAAGGATATTAAAAGAACAGGCAGAAGTAATTTCAGAACCATTGGCAATAATCTTTGAGAAGTCCTGGAGAACAGGGGAAGTCCCCATCGACTGGAGGAGGGCTAATGTTGTCCCCATCTTCAAAAAGGGGAAAAAAGAGGACCCAAATAATTACCGCCCAGTCAGCTTGACTTCAATTCCCGGAAAGATCCTAGAGCAGATTATTAAGCAATCATTCTGCAATTATCTAACAAACAATGCTGTCATTACAAGAAATCAACACGGGTTTCTTAAAAACAAGTCATAGCAGACTAATTTGATCTCTTTGATAGAATTACAGGCCTGGTGGATGAGGGGAATGCTGTGGATATTGCTTATCTGGACTTTAGCAAGGCCTTCGATAAGGTTCCCCATGATATTCTTGCTAAGAAGTTAGTAGGAAGTGGGATAGATAGTGCTACTGTTAGGTGGATTTGTAATTGGTTGACTGATTGCACCCAAAGGGTGATCATAAATGGCCTCTCATCATCTTGGAGAGACGTGACCAGTGGGGTGCCCCAGGGTTCCATTCTGGGTCCAGTGCTGTTCAATATCTTTATTAATGACTTGGAGGAAGGAATAGAGAGTATGCTAATTAAATTTGCAGATGATACCAAATTGGGAGGGGTTACTAATTCCCTAGAGGATAGGATGAAAATCCAAAAGGACCTTGACAGATTAGAACGCTGGGCCAAACGACTTCCGGTTGAGCCTTGAGTCGTGAAAGCCACGCTCCCGTGGAGCTCTGAAAGTCCCAGGGAGTTTACTGCTGAGAAATCTCTGGGGGAACTCGGAAGGCTTACGAAATCCCCCCAAAAGGGGCAGGAGGTGATCCTGTACCAGATGTCGGCTGTGTTTGTTTGTGTGGACTTTCACTACCACTCGCTTTCAGAGAAAACCGAGCAGAGGGGGAGTCCGGAACACTGAGACAACCTACAACAGACTCTCAGCAGAACAAGCCTAAGAGCAGACACGACTATCCAAGGTAAAATTCCTGAGAACTATATAAAATGGAAAAATACTCTTGCTGTTGGTGGAGATAATTCACAAACTCTTGTAAAATAGCTAAAGTAGGAGGTGAGTGAGAAGAGGAAGGAGTTAATCGTAGGAAACTACAGCTGCAGAGTTAGATTTATGGCTGAAAGTTAAAGGTATAACAGAGAGAGAATCAAACAGGAGATAAATTCAATAAAGAGGACCCAAACAGACAAGTGGGGAAGAGTGGAGAGAGCTATGTGATTTTAAAGCTCCATCTGTCCCAAATTGTTGAAGAGAAGAAGAGTGGTGGGAGGCAAAGAAGCCCGGTGGGAGGCAAAGTTAAAACAATACAGAAACGGGGAAGAAGAGAGAAAGGGCACTCCACTGAGAAAGGGAGAGAAATTACCTGCTGCAGACCAGGACCTTTGGCGTCTCTTCAAGAACAATGGGAGACACATGGGCGGAGGCATGACTCAGCGTCTCCTTCAGGAAGCTGATAGTTGGAAAGGAAACAGAGACTGTCTGTTGGGGGAAAGCAACGAGTAGTAGTGTTTGTACAGCCGTTACTGACATCTAGTGGACGAAGTATAAAAGTTACATTAAAGAAAGAAAGTGGGAAAGCACTTCCAGTTATAACAGGACTCTAGAATGGCATCCAAGTTAAAAACCCCATCAATGGGACCAGATGTGAAGCACAGGAAGGGCTCTTTGCCTGAAATTGATTTGGACACTAGGGAAAACAAAGACTTTAAAGATCTGAAAGATCTAATACTCAGCTTAAAAATGGACATTGGAGATTTGAAAAAGGATATGGCAGAAATAAAGAATGATCTTAATGAGAGGATGATAAAAGTAGAAAACAGGTTGGACAAATTAGAAGAAAGGGCAGCTGCTGATCAAAAAGAAAAGGAAGAATTAAAGAATAAATTGATAGAGGCAGCGAATAGAGAAAAAGACCAACTGGGAGAAGTCCAGATACAGGAACTTCAGAAAAAGAATAAAAATATGGAGGACACTCTAAAAAAAGCCTCTAAGGATAGAAAAGAGTTGAAGAAAGACCTGGAAAAGGCAAAAAAAGAATTGGAAGACCATAAAGCTATTCAGGAAGCCTCCTTAGATGCGCTTGCAATGTTACAAATGAAATCCAAAGAAAAAATTCTGAGATTTAGAAATATTCCTGAATTGGAAGGAGAGGACATAAAGAAATTGCTGGCAGAGAAACTTTCAAGATGGCTGAATATGGAAGAGGCAGAAATAGAAGGACACATAGAAAAGGCCTTCAGGGTCAGCTCGAGGAAAGCAAAGGTGAACAACTGGCCAGGAGACTGCTTGGTCACATTCTACTCAACTTGGTTGAAAGAGAAGATCCTACAAATAAAGGCCAAAAAAAGACTAGTCATAGATCAGATGGAGGTTTATATACTAAAAGAAATTCCCCCTCGATTATTGAAAAGAAGACAAAATTATTCCTTCCTGACCAACGCCTTGAGGAGAAAAAAAATTTCTTTCAGATGGGAATACCCTGAAGGCTTATCTTTTTTCTATAAAGGGAAAAAAAAGAGATTGGAGACAGAGACAGATGCTAAGATTTTCTGGAGGAAGTATTGGCAGGAGCTGGGGGGGGGGACCCCAAAGAACTTAGCCACGCAAGAACAAGACAACCTTTCGGAGAGCTCAGAAGAAGAACAAGAGGAAGATACCCAGCTAAAAGAGACGGAAGAAGCAGCGGCGTCAAAACAATAATATAAGAACTATAGTTTAAATATTTCTTGCTTTACTAAGCATATTTGGTTAAGCAGACCAATTGAGCAGTCTCTCCTTCTAGATTCTCAACCATTTTAGATTTAACATTTATAATAATAAAATTTTGTTCTGAATGTCACAAATTAAAATAAATTCGTTTAATGTGAATGGATTAAATAATAAAAAGAAGAGAAACAGAGTAACACACAACCTAAGGAGACAACAATGGGACGTAATTTGTTTGCAGGAAACCCACATAAATCAAAAACATGTAAGAGTTCTTAAGAATCCAAGGCTAGGGGAGGAGTTTATATCAGCCGATCAAAAAAAGAAAAGAGGGATAGTGATCTATGTTAAAGCGAAGTGGGAACCCCAATTTCTATGGTCAGATGAGAAGGGAAGATTGATTATGATTAAAATTATTAATGAAGGAGAAGAATGGAGCCAAAGCATTATTTTTCAGAGATTTGGGAAAAAAAATTGTTAGAATTTAACAATTCGAAGGTAATTATGATGGGGTATTTTAACGGAGTGATGGAGCCGGAAATAGATAGATTTTCAGATACGCAATCTCAAGGTAGGAAAATCTTGCCAAAAAGTTTTGTAGACCTATATGAAAATCTGAATCTGGTGGACATATGGAGATTTAAAAACCCAGTTAGAAAAGAATTTACGTTTTACTCACAATCAAAGAGAACAGCATCGAGAATAGACCAGATCTGGATCTCTAAGCAGTTAACAATAAGAGCGGGGAAAAACGAGATCAGACCAAAAATTTTCTCCGATCATAATCCGGTTACTTTATCTATATTCCCTGAAGAGTTAAATAGGAAAAAAAGATGGGCGTTAAATACATCTCTACTGAAAAATGAAAAAACTATTGAGGAAGCAAGAAAGATATGGACCCAATATCAGAAAGATAATGCCAATAAAGGTTGTGATGAAAACATAGTTTGGGACGCGGGAAAGTGTGTGATGAGGGGTTTTTTTATTTGTAAGAATGCCAGAGATAAGAAACAAAAAGAGAAAAAGAAAAAAGATTTGGAAACGGAAATTAAAAGAAAGGAAAAGGAAGTATGGACAAAAAAAGGAAAGAGAGATAAGATATTAAAGGAATTAAAAATACTAAGGAATGAATATGAATTTATAGTAGATAAAGAAATGGAACGAGAAAATACCTTCTGGAAATATAAAATTTTTAATGAAGCCAATAAACCTGGCAAATTCCTGTCGTGGCAGCTGAAAGAGAGAAAACTAGAAATGATAATAAATAAATTAAAGGTAGGAGAGAATATTGTTATTAATCAAAAGAAAATCAGCAAGGAAATTGGCACTTTCTATCAAAAACTGTATACAGAAGATCAAGAAGAATTTGAAAATTTAGGAATATATGAAAACCTTTTGAAAAAGGTAAAGATAAAGCAGGAATTGATCAGGAAATTAAATGAACCAACTAATGTAGCAGAAATTAAATATGTGGTTTCAGATATGAAGACGGGTAAGGCCCCAGGCCCCGATGGCCTCCCGATTGAACTTTATAAGGTTATGGATGACACATTCTTTATTAATTTAAAAGAAATTATAAATAATATTTTAGAAACAGGTAAAATCCCGAGTTCATGGCAAGAGGCACACATAGTATTAATCCCCAAACAAAAGAAAGGAATTCCAACTTCAGCTGATTTCCGACCAATTTCTTTATTAAATACAGATTACAAAAATTTTTCCAACATACTGGCAAAAAGGTTGAAATTAATACTAAAAGAAACTATACACAAAAACCAATCAGGCTTTTTAAAGGGCAGGCAGATAAAAGACAATATAAGGAACACCATAGACATTATGGAATGCTTAGAATTTAATAGGGGTAAGACGGCAGCGTTGTTAGCAGTGGACGCCGAAAAGGCATTCGATCGGGTCTCATGGAAATTCTTAAAAAAAACAACAGAAACTTTACAATTGGGCCCCAAATTCCAGAATGCGATCACAGCAATATATTCGGTGCAAAAGGCAAACATTATAATTAATGGAAGAGTCACTGAACCAATAGAGATAGGGAGAGGCACACGCCAGGGGTGCCCTTTATCCCCATTACTCTTTATTTTGACTCCAGAACCGCTCCTGCAAAGAATAAGAGTAAACCACGAAATTAAAGGGATAACGATTGGTAAACATCAGTATAAATTGAGGGCTAACGCAGATGATATAATGTTTACACTGGAAGACCCACAAGTAAGTGTACCAAAAGTGTTAGAAGAAATTAGACAATTTGGGAGAATCGCGGGATTAAAGATCAATTACCAAAAGTCAAATTTAATAGTTAAGAATATGGAAATTAAGGATAGAGCAGAGCTGGAAGAAAAGACGGGAATTAAAATTGTAAAAAAAAAATGAAATATCTAGGAGTTATTATTGCGGATAAAAATATAAATTTAGTTCAAGAAAATTATCAACAAGTGTGGAAAGAGATAAAAAAAACCCTGGACTTTTGGTGGAAGATGAATTTCTCCCTATTGGGGAGGATATCTATAATTAAAATGATGGTTCTTCCCAAATTAATTTTTCTGTTTCAAAATTTACCCATTTTGGGGGGTGCCAGTTGCTTTAACGACTGGAGGAAGGAAATTTCGAAGTTTGTGTGGAGGGGGAAAAGACCAAGGATAAAGTATAAAATACTAATTGACCACAAGGACAGAGAAGGTATGGGACTTCCAGATATGGAACTATATCACAATGCAGCGGCCCTCTGGTGGTTGAGAGAGTGGGTAAAGTTGGAGGATACAGAAGTGTTAGATTTGGAAGGATATGGGTTATATTCTGGTTGGCACTATTATATGCTTTGCGAAAAAATGAAGTACAACAAGGAATTTAATAAGCATCTAATTCGCCGTTCTTTATTAAAAGTATGGTATAAATACAAAGGCATTCTAGAACCAAAAACACCGTGGTGGTGCTCACCTTTGGAATACCTTACTTTAAGAAAAACTAATATGGAGACAGGATGGCCCACCTACAAGCAGCTGCTTGAGGAAAAAAGGGGGGAATTAAAGCTCAAAAACTACGAAAAGATAAAGAGACATTTAAACACCTGGTTGGAGTACTATCAAATTAATCATAAATTTCAAGAAGACTTAAAAGTTGGATTTGAAAAACAAATCACTACATTTGAAGGGATACTGCAGGGAGAAGAAAAATATATTAAAAAATTTTATAATCTTTTGCTGGAGTGGGATACTAAGGAGGAACAGATAAAAGAAACTATGGTAAAGTGGGCTCAAGCAATTGGAAGAAATATTAACTTAAATAAATGGGAAAGATTATGGAAAACAGATTTGAAACTAACATCAAATATGGATATTAAGGAAAATGTTTATAAAATGTTATCCAGTGGTATCTTATCCCCCAGAAACTTGCAAAAATATACAAAAATCAAAGTAGCGTATGTTGGAGGTGTAAGAAAGATACAGGAACATTTATACATATGTGGTGGTCCTGTAGCTTGATTAAAATATTTTGGGAGAACATTTATTCGGAATTAAAGAAAATTCTAAAATACCAATTTAAGAAAGAACCGGAATGTCTCCTATTAAGTATTATGGGGGGTGAGATAAAAACCACAGATAGGAAATTCATGTTACATGCTACAGTGGCAGCGAGAGTGGAGATAGCCAATACGTGGAAAGATTGTAAAATACCGGACATTAATGACTGGAGAGTTAGATTAAAAAGATATTATGATTTAGGGGACAGAAGCAGGAGATGGTGTAAGAAACTCGATGTTAATCTGGAATCAGGATGGAAAAAAATTCGAGAATATTTAAATAATTTAGTGGAAAAACCGAGTCTGTTGGGAGAAGTTTGATACAAACAGCATGTCAGAATATATGATACTTTATTGAATTTATCTGGAGGTACCAATGCACATATGAGGGTGGGAGACTTTGTTCCTTTCTGTACTTTTTCTGTGCTTTCCTCTCTTATAGATTTCGGGTTAAGTGTTTTCCTTTGTGGATTTCTTTGTTGGATCTTCGTTAAATCTTTTCCACATTCTATATATTGTTGCTTACTGTTCATTTCTTGTATTGTGATGATATCCAAATAAAATAAAATATATATATATAAAAAAAGAGAGTATGCTAATTAAATTTGCAGATGATACCAAATTGGGAGGGGTTGCTAATTCCCTAGAGGATCGGATGAAAATCCAAAAGGACCTTGACAGAATAGAATGCTGGGCCAAAGCTAATGGAATGGATTTCAACAGAGGGAAATGTAGGGTGCTACATCTAGGTAAAAACAATGAATTGCACAGATATAGGATGGGGGACACTTGGCTAGAGAATAGTACCCGTGAAAGGGATTTGGGGGTCTTGGTTGACCACAAATTGAACATGAGCCAGCAGTGTGATGCGGCGGCCAGGAAAGCCAATGTGATTCTTGGTTGCATCAACAGAACCATAGTGTCTAGATCAAGGGAGGTGATAGTGCCACTCTATTCTGCTCTGGTCAGACCCCACCTGGAGTACTGTGTCCAGTTCTGTGCGCCTCAGTTTAAAAAGGATGTTGACAACCTTGAGCGGGTGCAGAGGAGGGCGACTAGGATGGTTGAAGGTCTGGAAGAAATGTCTTATGAAGAACGGCTTAGGGAACTGGGAATGTTTAGCCTTTCAAAAAGAAGACTGAGAGGGGATATGATAGCTATGTTTAAATATTTGAAAGGATGTCATATTGAAGAGGGAACAGGTTTGTTTTCCATGGCTTCAGAGACTAGGACTCGGGGCAATGGTTTCAAACTACAGGAAAAGAGATTCCATTTGAACATTAGGAAGAACTTCATGACGGTTCGAGCTGTTCGGCAGTGGAATATGCTGCCACGGAGGGTGGTGGAGTCTCCTTCTTTGACGGTTTTTAAGCAGAGGCTGGATGGCCATCTGTCGGAAATATTGTGAAGGGGTTCCTGCATGGCAGGGGGTTGGACTAGATGGCCCATGAGGTCTCTTCCAACTCTATGTTTCTATTATTCTATGTCCCCCCCTCTATCTCTCTCTATCTCTTCCCCCCAGTATGATGGCATCCCCAACGTTTTTCTCGCCCATTCCCACTCGGGCTCCTCTTGCAGGATTTTAGACACCACACAAACATCGCCCATCCAAGCGGTCTTCCTTCACCACCTCCAACAATTCTTCCCACCTTTCCCCCCTCTCTTCTCATCTACCCAGAGCCATCTCAGCCCCTCCTCCCTCCATTCCACCCCCACTTTCAGCCTCAATGCCTTTTTTTCTCTTTATCCTCCAATTGTTATGAAGATAGATTTGCCCCACGTTGTGTGCGGGTGTCTTTTTTATAAGTTGACCCTCTTGAGAAGGATGGCACACCCTCTTTCTAACACTTATCTTTTGCTTCTTTTTAGCAGGTAAGATGCTGTAGTAAAAAAAAATACCAGAGGAGGACACCAAACGCCAGAGAAAGGGATTTAATGTTCAAATGCAAAAGACAGTGTTGAGAATCAAACCAGAAGGAAGAAGCTTAGAGTAAAACAGATAGATGAAAAGATGGACAAATTAATTCCTTGTCAGGAGGAAGACCAAGTGGTTCAGAAAATATCCAAGGGAGGGGAAAGGAATCCTCAAGCCAAGTATGGAAAATCTTTTAGTAGCGCATCAACACATCATTTCCATAGGAAAATTCACCAAGGGGAGAAGGCATTTGAATGTTTGGAGTGTGGAAAGAGGTTCAGTCAATCTGGAAACCTTGCTCGCCATCACAGGAGCCACACAGCCGAGAAGCCATTTGAATGTCTGGAGTGTGGAAAGAGTTTCAGTCAAGCTGGAAACCTTGCTCGCCATCACAAGAGCCACACAGGAGAGAAGCCATTTGAATGTCTGGAGTGTGGAAAGAGGTTCAGTGAATCTGGAAGCCTTGCTAGCCATCACAGGACCCACACAGGTGAGAAGCCATTTGAATGTCTGGAGTGTGGAAAGAGGTTAAGTCAAGCTGGACACCTTGCTAGCCATCAGAGGACCCACAGAGGAGAGAAGCCATTTGAATGCCTGGAGTGTGGAAACAGGTTTAGTGAATCTAGAAGCCTTGCTAGCCATCGGAGGACCCACACAGGAGAGAAGCCATTTGAATGTTTTGAGTGTGGAAAGAGGTTCAGTCAAGCTGGAAGCCT
>JAHTLZ010001856.1:38619-48925 GCA_023846285.1 Phrynocephalus versicolor
TAGATAGATAGATAGATAGATAGATAGATAGATAGATAGATAGATAGATAGATAGATAGATAGATAGATAGATAGATAGATAGATAGATAGATAGATAGATAGATAGATAACAAGTATTCTTCTGAACTCCACCCCCCACTCCCTGGTCAAGTGGAGTATGGACTCGGGTAGCATGTGGCCCCTGTATGCCTGCTACATACCTGTAGCCTTTCTGAACATGTGCAGAGTGTTGTATCTTTTTGCTGACAACCCAACACATTCCCCAAACCCCACACTCACCAATTCTGTGGGAGGGGGGGAGGCTAACCCTGGTCCTCCTGGCATAGATCTCTCCCAAATGCCTCCTTTCCTCTGTTGGGGTCCAGGAAGATGAAATCAAGAAGGTTCTCGTGCAGGAAGGAGGACTTTGAAAGAGGGAGAGGTGGAGGAGAGCATCCCTTTCTCCCATCTCTACTTGAGATGTCTCTTGTCTTTTTAAATCCAGGGTCCTTGGCAGGGTCTGACTTGACAAAGTTGCCTGGGTTTGAGGGTGGAGCCTCCTCTCTTTGGGGCCAAGCAGGGGAGTTGATGGTAGTAAGAAGATCAAAGGTCTTACCAACTGTGGGGATTTTTCTTTTTGGATTCCAGATCATTTCTCATACAAGAATGCCAAGGAGCTTAGTGCCTGTTATAGCGTGGGGTTTTAACCCAGTGATTTCAGCCCTTAGACAAGCAGGCAGGAGGCAGCTTCTTCAAGTAACATTCTTTATTCAGGGCAGAGCAGGACTGAAGACTGAGGGGAGGGAAGCTACATTTATAGGGAGAGAGAACAGGCTAGAGAAGGATACATTTTGGAGGGAACAGTTTCCAGCCATCACAAAGCTGCCTTTTGGCGGGAACCAATAAAACTAAGGATCCAAATGCTGCAACTTAAAGGAACCAATAGTAACTGTTCCTTCTGGACTGGAAGGCAGTTACTTTATCCTAGTGGATTCATACAACCATAATAATGATATGATTCCACTCAGAGCGAACTGAATCAATACACAACAGTGCTTTAATAAGATTTCATCTTGAATACAAACCTAACAAACCAAAGAAAGTTCTTCTTTCACTCCACCATCCGTTCAAGGCACACATATTTCCCAGGGGCCACTTGGCTCAAAGGATGGCCAGTTCTTTATCAAAGAGTGGATGTCTGGTCACGGCAGCTGACAGGATCCAGGCACAGCCTCTGTCCATCTCCATCTTCTTCCTAGAGACAACCCTGATGCTAGAGCGGTCGTGGGGTGGACTCCTGCACCCATGGGGCTGCGTCCATTTTGATTGTGTGTCCCCCTGGTTGTTCCCCTCATGCACGGCCTTGCATTCCTCACCTGACAAAGCCCCAAAATGAGGCTGGCATTTCCACTTGGGCCTCTGGAGAGCCGATCCCTGGGTCTTGGAGAAATCTCAGCCGTGGGAAGTAGACAGTGACAGTTGTGTGGGGGAGGTGATTTTTTTTTTTTTGGAAAAAGGGAAATAGGTGAGCCAAAAGTGGCAGGACGTGCAACTTATATGCAATCTTGTTTTTGTATGGGGGAAGCCATCTCTTGAAACCAGAACTGACTAAGCCCCTCTTCTGTTCAGCTTCTTTTCCTAATACAGTGGAACCTTGACTTACATGCTGCTTGACTTGCATCATATTTGACTTGCAGCAAGAAGGGGCCTGTTTGACTTGAGTCGCAGGCTGTGACTTACAGTGCGGAGCCCCGGTGGAAGGCACTGGAATCTGGCGGCAGCCACAACCCAGCATCGCGGCTGCCACCTCCAAACTGCTCCTGCCTTCTTCCCCTCCTTCGGCAGCGGTGGCTTCGGTGAGGCCAGCTCAGAGCACCTGGAGCTGGTCCTCGGCCTCACCGAAGCCACCGCTGCTGCCGGAGGAGAAGAAGGGCCGGGAGCTCAGGACTGGCCTTGCTGGTTAGAGAGTGGGTTCAGTCTTGTAAAAAATCTGGCTGCAGAAGTCTGGTCCACAATGGAAGCATTTTAGTTGGGGAGCTGTACAGTTGTGGGACTCTAATGGTAAGCATAGAGTTATTCAGAACTTGGAACGTCAGGTTAAAAATCAGTAAAACTTAAATGTTAGACATTGTTGCTATGAACATTAAAAAGTGGAGGCGTATAACTTGTGGACTATAATTCCACTGCCTCCTCCTCTCTTTGAAGAGACATTTCATTTACATCCCTGGAAGGAATCTCCTATCCCAGTCAAATTTGTGTTAAATTGCTGTTTTCGGGGGTCTTTTTCATCATCTGGAACGGATTAATCTACTTCGCCATTACTTTCTATGGGAAAAGTTCATTTGACTTAAGTCATGTTTGACTTATGTCTAGACCTTTGGAATGGATTAATGACGTAAGTCAAGGTTCCACTGTATAATCATTTGGGTTTCATTTTTCCTCCAGTGGTCACTGCTTCAGTTGCATTGATCCATGACCTCCAGTTTTTCCACGTAAATATAACCTGCCCACATGACTTTGTGGTTGTAGCGCATGATGCAGGTTCATCTGTTCTTGAGTTTTTTCAGTCACAAGTTCCCAAGTCATTTTTGTTCCAGTCTATTATTCCAGTTGGGCATAGAACTGCCCATTTATTTCTGGCTTTAGAACATATGAGAACATAAGAAGAGCCATGCTGGATCAGGCCAAAGGCCCATCTAGTCCAGCTTTCTATATCTCACAGTGGCCCCTCCAGATGCGTCTGGGAGGGCACGAGACTAGATCTCTGTCTCCTGATACCACTCTCCTGCCTCTGGCTCTTGAAGTACCCCGGTTTTAAGCCTGGAGATTACACATCTCCATCATGGTTTGTAACCTCTGTTGGACTTTTCGTCCAGGAATCTGTCCAGTCCCCTTTGGAATGCATGCAGGCCAGATGCCATCACCACATCCTGTGGCAGAGAGTTCCACAGACTAACAACACACTGGGTAAAAAAAATTCTTTTCTCTGTTCTCACTCTCCCAACCCACAGTTTGAGTGGATATCCCCTAGTTCTGGTATTTTGTGAGAGGGAGAAGAGCATCCCTCTATCCACTTTACTCATGCCCTGCATTATTTGGTATGTCTCAATCATATCCCCCCTCAGGCGCCTTTTTTCCAGACTGAAGAGCCCCAAATGTTTTAGCCTTTCCTCATAAGGGAGGTGCCCCAGCCCAGTAATCATTTTAATTGCTCTCTTCTGCACCTTTTCCAGTTCCACTACGTCTTTCTTGAGATTCAGTGACCAGGATTGTACGCAATACTCCAGGTGCAGCCTTACTATTGTCTTGTACAATACCATTATAGAATCATAGAATCATACAGTTGGAAGAGGACTCAACGGCCATCTAGTCCAACCCCCTGCCATGCACGAACCCCATCACAATATTTCCAACAGATGGACATCCAGCCTCTGCTTAAAAACCTCCAAAGAAGGACACTCTGCCACCCTTTGTGGCAGCATATTCCACTGCCGGAGAGCTCTAACTGTCATGAAGTTCTACCTAATGTTCAAATGGAATCTCTTAGGGGCCATCCCAGAAGAACAAGGGATCAGTCTGAGACCCAGACCCGACGGAAGAACCTGGTCATTCCCTACATGGCGGGAGTGTCGGAGAAGCTTAAAAGGATTTTTGGCAAACACCACATCCCTGTTTGTTTCAAACCCATGAACACACTAAGGCAGAGACTTGTCCACCCAAAGGATCCAATACCAAACCATAAAAGGAGCAATATAGTATATGCAGTCCAATGCAGTGAAGAGTGTTCAGACCTCTACATTGGAGAAACTAAACAGCCATTAAACAGAAGAATGGCCCAACATAGGAGAGGTAACAGCTCAGGACCAGAATCAGCGGTATACCTCCATTTGAAGGAAAAAGGCCACTCTTTCAAAGATGAGGATGTACACATATTAGACAAAGAAGAGAGGTGGTTTGAGAGAGGAGTAAGGGAAGCCATTCATGTTAGCATTGAAAATCCCTCCCTCAACAGAGGTGGGGGGCTCCGGCATAGTCTATCTGCTACTTATCAGGCTGTACTTTCCACAGTACCCAGGCAAATCAAGGAGCCTTCACCACCAGGTCACAGCTAACGACCCATTCTTGATGGGTTTCAGCACCTTAGGCCATTGTTTACCTTAAGGCCATGGACACTAGTGTCTCCCTAACGAGCCTATTCAGGCTTTGTTCATCTTATGAGCCAATCAGACAAGGGGACAAGAGGTCAAGCTGACTATAAGAAGGTCTCTTGCACTAGCTGTATTCAGACCGATGAAGCTGTTTGGATGAACAGCGAAACGTTTCTATCTCTCAAAAAGAAGTCCAGTAGCCATGACTCAACTCCCAGATAAACGCACCTGGATGACTGAGAATCTTCACAGACGTATCCTTTCAAATATTTAAACATACCTATCGTTTCCCCCCTCAGCCTTCTTTTAGAGAGGCTAAACATTCCCAGTTCCCTAACCCATTCCTCATAAGATATTTCCTCCAGACCGTCAACCATCCTGGTCGCCCTCCTCTGAACCCGCTTGAGGTTGTCAACATCCTTTTTAAACTGAGGCGCACAGAACTGGACACAGTACTCCAGGTGGGGTCTGACAAGAGCAGAATAGAGTGGTACTATTCCCTTGATCTAGACACTATGGTTCTGTTGATGCAACAAAGAATCGCATTGGCTTTCCTGGCCGCTGCATCACACTGCTGACTCATATTCAATTTGTGGTCCACCAAGACTCCCAAATCCCTTTCACAGGTACTATTCTCATTCCATGTATCCCCCATCCTATATCTGTGGAATTCATTCTTTTTACCTAGATGTAGCATCCTACATTTCCCTCTGTTGAAATCCATTCCATTAGCTTTGGCCCAGCGTTCTAATCTGTCAAGGTCCTTTTGGATTTTCATCCTATCCTCTAGGGAATTAGCAACCCCTCCCAATTTGGTATCATCTGCAGATTTAATTAGCATACTCTCTATTCCTTCCTCCAAGTCCTTAATAAAGATAATGAACAGCACTGGACCCAGAACAGAACCCTGGGGCACCCCACTGGTCAGGTCTCTCCATGCTGAAGAGAGGCAATTTATGGTCTCCCTTTGGGTGCGATCAGTCAACCAATTACAAATCCACCTGACAGTAGCAGTATCTATCCCACTTTCTACTAACTTCTTAGCAAGAATACCATGAGGAACCTTACCAAAGTCCAGATAAACAATATCCACTGCATTCCCCTCATCCACTAGGCCTGTAATTCTATCAAAGAAAGAGATCAAATTAGTCTGGCGTGACTTTTTAAAAGAAACTCATGTTGACTTCTTGTAATGACAGCATCGTTTGTTAAATAATTGCAGACTGCCTGTTTAATAAATTGCCAATGGTTCAGAAATTACTTCTGCCAGTTCTTTTAATATCCTTGGGTGTAATTCATCTGGCCCAGGAGACTTAAATTCATTTAATGCTTCCAGGTGTTCCTGTACTACCCCCTACCTATTCTGTGTTGCAATTCCCATCCTACTCTTTGTCTCAGCGGATCTCTTTCTTCCTTTTTGGAGAAAACGGAGGCAAAGAAGGTGTTGAGCAGTTGGCTGTTTTATTTCCTTTGATTGTATTTCCACTATTCAATCTTGATTTTAAGATTTTCGGCAGTCTTTTGATGTATTCTCTTTCTGTCATTTCTCCTCTCGTTTGGAGAATTTCATCTGCTTCTTGTTCTCCAAGGAATTTATATTTTTCATCACCAGAGATTGATACTATAATATCAGAATTTTAATATCTCTGTTTTATCTAGTTTTTAGATATTACCAGGTTGTGTAGACAGAGCAAGACATTTCTCAATCCTAAATTTACTTTGAATACCTTCCACTAAATTTTAGTATCGTCTTTTAGCAGTGATTCTATCTCAACGGGATATTTTACATGTGGTTTTAGGTCATCTATGATCGATTTTACGTGCTGGTTTTGAACCATGGTAGCCCAATCCAGTTTTGTTTAAAATTACTAGCATGGGGATGAGTGAGATGTTGGAATAGTAGTGGTGGCAAAGAATCACATTGGAAAACTCCTCTTTTTTCTTTTTTAAATTGCTTATAAAAATAATTTAACAACCATACTGTGACATAATGTAGTACATTATTTTCCTTATAAATTATACTAGCACAATTTATAACCCATTTTCTATTTTGCTTAATCTATTGCTAGGTTCAGTATCTGCGTTTAACAATGAGTACCATATTTTCATTAAAAGGTCTTGTTTAATTTCCCCTCTGTACAAGTCCATTTTTCCATTAATACCACTGTCCATTCTTTATTCCTATATTTTTCCATATTTGAGTCTTGTACAGATTTCCATCACTGGGCTATTTCAGTCCTTGCTGCCCCTATGAGGGTTGCCACCAATTTTTTATTTAACAGATTTTCATTCCCTTCAGTAAAAAGTGAAAACCATAATAACCTTTCATTTGGGATTATTTTATATTTTGTTATATTTTTCCAACCAACTGATCACTTCAAACCAGAATTTTTGGAGTTTGGCTGATATTTCTCTATTAATTTGTTAGGACATAAATGCCATCTATGTACTACATTTTTAACAGTCTCCTGAGATTTTGCAGATATTGATTTTTATCAAGTATATGTTTTATAAATTAGTGAAATTATCCCCCTTTTTTACCTTGTTGTTTCTTATGCAGTCACTTTCTAAGTTCATTAAGTCTATTAAATTCTAATTTCTTATATAGTTGGTTTGCAACACTTTCCTATCTGGAATGCTTGTAACCAATTCTTACTTTATTTATTTCTTGTATCTGTTTAATTGTAATTGGTTTTTCTAGAATAAACAGATATTTTATTCTATGGATTCCAATTTCTTTCCAACAATCTATTTGGAGATAATGATTCTTAAGTGTTAATTGCGGGTCTTCTTAACAAGGATAGAAGGTGGATAGTGGAGGAGCAAAAATTTTCATGTTTTCTCCATATTCTCATAGCGTCATCAGTTACAGGGTTTCATATTTGGATTATTATTTTTTTACCATCCTAGGTCTGAATAAATGTAGATTGATTAATTTCAGTTTCCCAGCAAGTGGACTCCGATTAGTTTGAGAAATCATGTGACTGCATTTTCCCAGGCTGTTAACCGTATGATCTACTCTGTGAGAGAGGGAGATGAAGAAAAGAAGAGAATGGATTTTTCCATCATCATCGCTGGCTAATATATGCCTTGGACTTTATAAAAAAGGTAGAATTAGAAGGAGCCACAGGCTTAGCCTCTTAGATTCTTAGAGAAGCAATACGTAAATAGGAAAGGGATTCATCTTTATTGTTTTTCATGTAGAAAATATTGCTGAGAAATCTGTATAGTAGAATAAATGCCTTAAAGCCAAGGTGCCTATTACTCTGTTACCTGTTACCTGTTTGACTTAAGTTTTGGTACAGTCACCCCCCGCCATTTCGCGGTTCATGTACCGCGGTCCCACTACATCACGGGATTGCAGTACCTGCACCGTGGGGGTGGGGCATCTGGTTGCTCCATGCGCCCTCTCGCACCTCTGAGAAGCCTCCAGAGGGCCTCGGAGCCACGCGGGAGGGCTGCGGGGACGGACAGCATCCCTCTCCGCAGCCCCCCTGGTCCCTATGGAGGACTGTGGAGCCATGTGGGAAGGCTGTGTGGAGGGCTGGAGTCGCTCTCCGCGGCGCCCCGGGTTCCTACGGAGGGCCGCAGAGCCGCGCAGGGAGGGCTCCGGGGAGGGCTGGGGTCACTCTCTGTGGCCCTGCGGGTGCCTACGGATGGCCGCAGAGCCGCGCGGGAGGGCTGCGGGGAGGGCTGGTGTCTCTATCCGCGCCCCCCTGGGCACCAACGGAGGGCCTCGGAGTTGCGGGGAGGCGGGGGTGATTGGGTCGCTCCGAGCAACCTCCCCGCGCTCCTCTGAGGCTTTTGGGACAGGCGCGCAATCGCCCCCCAGGCCCCCCACCTGCTTCCGCATATCGCGGTTTTTCATGGATCGCGGGTGGGGTGGGTCCCTAACCCCCGCAATTGGCGGGGGGTTACTGTAACTGCAATTGTTCCTCACATCTAGGGTGGGAGAACGTGAAAAGGACTCACACTGAATTTTGAGAGAAGGAATTTTAAATCTGGGTGTCTGCTTTAATAATCAGCTGTGAGTTGATTTATTGCAGTAAAACCTGGCCAGAGAGCGTTCAGTGCACCTCCTCTTCTATTTGGTTGGTATTTTGCTTCACCCTGACTCCGTTCCTTCCTCAAGGGTGGTCCCAGCAGCTCTGTACGTTGGGCTGCCTTTCAAGGAAGTTTGGAAGCTGCAGCAAGTGAAGAACACAATGGCCAGGCTGGTTTCGGGAATGTCACAATTCAGTCATATTTCAACTGGGCAGGGCAATGTTCAAAGTGCTTATGCTCGTATTAATCTCTAAAGCTGTGCTTCATCCCCCTGCATCCTCCATGGCCGTTTGTTGGGTCGGTTACTTGATTTGACATTTTGTTTTCCATGTTCACTTGTTGTGAGAGCCATGCCCCTTCCCTCCCTCCTCCACCACCTCAGGAGATGCGGGCAGAGAAGACTCGAACCACGGATGCCTTTTTCACCCCAATATTTTATTAACAATCAAGCCGGAACTGGAGACGTCATTAACTGGCGTGTCTCCCACTTTAATGACTACTTCTGTCTCCAATGAAAAGTCCACAAATTGCCTAAGCGCGACCACCCCTACAACTAATAATTGTGAAAGGAGCTCTCTCCCTTATTGCCCTGGCGTTTCAGGGATTTGACGAGATCTCCTTGTGGAAAATCCACCCTTGTTCAAAAACTCACTGCCCCAGGTCTCTCTGGATGGGTGTTAGAAAAGTCCTCCTCACCCAACTGCCCCCACGGCCTTGGCTTCTCTCGGGTTTTCTCTTACCACTCTCTCCCTCTCAAAATGCACATGCATCCACTTGCATGTTCCTCTCTCTCTCTCTCTCTCCCCTACTTCTTCTCCCCCCAGTGTGACGGCATCCCCGCCTTTTTTCTTGCCCATTCCCACTCTGGTTCCTCTTGTGGGACATTAGACACCACACACACATCCCCCATCCAGCGGTCTTCCTTTACCACCTCCAACAACTCTTCCCACGTTTTCCCCCTCCTCACCTCTTCTCAGATACCCAGAGCCATCACGGCCCCTCCTCCCTCCATTCCTCCCCCGCTTTCAGCCTCAATGCCTTTTCTTTCTCTGTATCCTCCAAACGTAACAGATATATTTGCCCCACGTTGTGTGCAGGTGTCTTCTTTATAAATTGACCCTCTTGAGAAGGATAGCACACCATCTCTCTCACACTTATCTTTTGCTTCTTTTTAGCAGGTAAGATGGGGTAGCAAAAAAATATAAGAGGAGGACACCAAACATCAGAGGAAGGGATCGAATGTTCAAATGCAAAAGACACTGTTGAGACTCAAACCAGAAGGAAGAAGCTTAGAGTCAAACAGATAGATGAAAATACGGACAAAATAATTACATGTCAGGAGGAAGACCAAGTGGTTCAGAAAATATCCAAGGGACGGGAAAGGAATCATCAAGCCAAGTATGGAAAATCTTTTAGTAGCACATCATTCACTAAGGGAAGGAGGCATTTGAATGTATGGAGTGTGGAATGAAGTTCAGTCATTCTGGAAACCTTGCTAGCCATCGCAGGAGCCACACAGGAGAGAAGCCATTTGAATGTCTGGAGTGTGGAATGAAGTTCAGTGATGCTGGAAGCCTTGCTAGGCATCAGAGAAGCCACACAGGAGAGAAGCCATTTGAATGTCTGGAGTGTGGAATGAAGTTCAGTAATGCTAGAAGCCTTGCTAGCCATCATAGGAGCCACACAGGTGAGAAGAAATTTGAATGCCTGGAGTGTGGAAAGAGGTTCAGTAAAGCTGGAAACCTTGCTACCCATCACAGAAGCCACACAGGTGAGAAGCCATTTGAATGTCTGGAGTGTGGAAAGAGGTTCAGTGAATCTGGAAGTCTTGTTAGGCATCACAGGAGCCACACAGGTGAGAAGCCATTTGAATGTATGGAGTGTGGAAAGAGGTTCAGTCAAGCCGGAAGCCTTGCTAGCCATCACCGGACCCACACTCGAGAGAAGCCATTTGAATGTCTGGAGTGTGGAAAGAAGTTCAGTCACGCTGGAAGCTTTGCTAGCCATCGCAGGACCCACACAGGAGAGAAGCCATTTGAATGTCTGGAGTGTGGAAAAAGGTTCAGTCATTCTGGACCCCTTGCTACGCATCACAGGACCCACACAGGTGAGAAGAAATTTGAATGTCTGGAGT
>JAHTLZ010001856.1:48935-60790 GCA_023846285.1 Phrynocephalus versicolor
TGTCTGGAGTGTGGAAAGAAGTTCAGTCACGCTGGAAGCTTTGCTAGGCATCGCAGGAGCCACACAGGAGAGACGCCATTTGAATGTTTCGAGTGTGGAAAGAGGTTCAGTCATTCTGGAAACCTTGCTAGACATCGCAGGAGCCACACAGGTGAGAAGCCATTTGAATGTCTGGAGTGTAGAATGAAGTTCAGTGATGCTGGAAGCCTTGCTACACATCGCAGGACCCACTCAGGAGAGAAGCCATTTGAATGTATGGAGTGTGGAAAGAAGTTCAGTCATGCTGGAAGCTTTGCTAGCCATCGCAGGACCCACACAGGAGAGAAGCCATTTGAATGTCTGGAGTGTGGAAAGAGGTTCAGTCATTCTGGAAACCTTGCTAGCCATCGCAGGAGCCACACAGGAGAGAAGCCATTTGAATGTCTGGAGTGTAGAATGAAGTTCAGTGACGCTGGAAACCTTGCTAGGCATCACAGGACCCACACAAATGAGAAGCCATTTGAATGTCTGGAGTGTGGAAAAAGGTTTAGTCGGTCTGGAAGCCTTGCTAGCCATCACCAGACCCACACTCGAGAGAAGCCATTTGAATGTTTTGAGTGTGGAAAGAGGTTCAGTCAAGCTGGAAGCCTTGCTAGGCATCACAGAACCCACACAGGTGAGAAGCCATCTGAATGCCTGGACTGAGGAGAGAGTTTCTGTGGTTCTCGTTGCCTTTCTGAACACCTTAGGTCCCACACATATGAGAAGCCATTGAAAGGTCTGGAGTGTGGGAAAAGCTTATCAGAATCAGAATCAAAATGCTTTTATTGGCCAAGTGTTGTTGGACACACCCAGAATTTGTTTTGGTAAAATATGCTCTCTCTATATAAAAGGAAATATAAGAATCATATAGTCAACAATAAAAACACAGTACAACAATACAATTTAACCTATTATTTAAAAAGGAAGAAGAAAAGTAAAAATTAATTATTCAACAGTTTGATAGCACTTGGAAAAAAACTTTATATCTAGTTGTCCTAGTGTGCAATTTTCAATCACCACACAAACCTTGTTAGACAAGACATGCCCCTCACAGGGAAGAAGCCTTCCAGATAACTAGAGTTTGGGAATATCTTTGTGGAGAGAACACATATTTTAAACCCTGGCAGGGCAGAAGTCTTACTTTCTCCTCCTGTCAGGACTCCTTCCTGAGGTGATCCAGTGAGAATTCCTTTACCCCTCCCATCTTTTTGGTTGTGCTCTAAAATGATTTTGAAGGGCTTTTATTCAGTGCTCTCTATTTCTGTATTTATGTCCAAAACAGACCAAAAGTTTACGTTGTATTTTTATAAATAGATGTGTAACAGAAATGTTTTAAGTGAATTATTTAAAAGGCAGGAAGGTTTTCTGGTGAGGTGCGGATTATAGCACCACCTACCCTCTCCTGGCCAGGAGCACACTGGGAGGGAGGGAGAGGAGGACGCATGGACGGTTTTCTCCCTCCTAAGTTAAGCTCTTTGGGAGGGCGGGGGGCTCTCAGTAGGTCAAGGATTCAACCCTTTAGAAAAGGAAGGAAGAAGTTGGAATAAAGTCACCTCCGAAGCAGAAATGTTTGAAACGTAATTCTACAGATTTGTGTAAAATGTTTGTGTGAAAGATGGAAAACAGTTGTGACAAAAAACCAGCAACCAGGCTGGCATTTCTCCAGGATTCTTCTTGGGGTCCTGCCATGAGACAAACTTCTTCCACACACCCCAGGATGGCCCCTCCAGCTCATGGAAGGCACCGGCCCTGTCACCTCTTAGTCTTTTCCTTTTCCAGCTAAACACACCCTCATCATTCAGTGCAGGGCTTGGCCTCAATGCTGGTGGCTTTCCTCTGGATGTGTTCCACCTTCTTCAACTCCTTTCTAAGCTTAAACGGTCCATAAAAGGAGGAAGAGGAAAAATGCATATTAAGGTGGTGCCTTTAGATGTCCTTCCCTCCCAGCAGCTCTTGCATCCTTTTGAGATGCAGCCCCCCTGCCTCTGAACCTCCTCCACCTGATGGTTATCACATCCTTATTATGTATTAATTGTACGGGACTGTATGTTTACCCTCATTACTGTTAAGCTGCCTTAGGTCCTTTTCCATGGGGAAAGACGGGGTAAAAATCCTTCAAAATAAAGAAATAAATATATTCCTTGGCTAGCAAGGCCTTCTGTCGATGGGATTTGGGGAGTGGGGAGCATAAAGCCAAAAAGCTGTTGATGCCCCCAGTTTGGACAAATTCCATGGGTCAACCCAGGAACTAACCATAACATGAGTATGTATGTTTTAATGCCACTTTAGTGACATTGAATGACTGGTGGAGTGGAGAGAAGACTTTTAATGTTCCAGAGATTGAACTCAACTCACACCAAGGACACTGGTGATGATGGAAGGGAATCTTCAAACTCAGTTAAGGCCATGAGAGGTTGCCCCCTTTGAAGGAAAAAAAGCAAAGGAACCCAGGGGTGAGGGAGGGAACACTGTCCAGAGCTGCGCATTAAACACAACTTGCAGCTGCTTGAATTGTGAATGAACTGGTGGGGTGGGAGACCAAGGAGGAGCCTGCTTTATAAAGCAGGAGGAGGGGCACAAGACTCCAGGCGTGGCAGTCACATTGGCATTATAAATTTTTTATAAACAATGGCATTATAAAATTGGCTGTTTTATTTCCAGTCATGGTATCAGAGTTGGAAGAGACCTCAAGGGCCATGCAGGAACCCCCCATCCCAGGACTCCTGATAGATGGCCATCCAGCCAGGAGGGTGTGTGTGGGTCACTCCTCGCACAACAATGTCTCCTCCTGTTTGGAGTGGGGGGGGAGGATTCCTATCCTATTTGGGACAGCTTCTTTCACCCAAAGAGACAGGAAGGCTAGTCATCCTTTTTTGGCTGTTCAAGTGTCTGATGGTAGGGGTGGCCATGGAGGAGTGAAGGGACTCAACAACCCATACATTTTGATTATGTGCAGTTGGGACCCCAACGTCCAGTAGGAGAGGCCAGTAAGTACAATATTCTACAAAGATATTTAATTGCCCTTTAAAAAAACAAAGCACCAAACCAACCCCACTATGCAAATCCAGAAGCCAGAGGCAGTTCCCTCTTATTATTTTTTTTTCTAATCTCACTGTCTTACCCTCTGATTCCACCCAATAACCTCCACTGGGTATCTTGTCTGCTGACTACAGTCTCCATCCTCCTCCACCATCAGCCACGTTCACAATTCTTGCCCTTTCATTACCATATTCCAAACTGGCTGCCTGGGGCATCTGCCATACCCTCTCTAATGGTAGGACCGGACTCTTTATGGTCACTTCACACCTCTATCACCAAGGCCATAGCTTGTCTACCAGGTGTGTGGCAGTGGTGAAGAAGGCCAATTCCATGCTAGGGATCATCAAAAAGGGGGCTGGAAATTATAGAATCATAGAGTTGGAAGATAACTTAAGGGCCTTCCACCTCTGCTTAAAAACGTCCAAAGAAGAGTTGATCACCCTCCGTGGCAGCCTATTCCACTGCCAAACAGCTCATGAAACTGTCATGAAATTCTTCCTAATCTGTAAGTAAATAAATAAAACAGCCAACATTATAATGGCACTGTACAAAACAATATTAAGTTTGCACCTGAGGTATATGTACAGTTATGGTCACTGCTTTTCAAAAAAAGACGTTAGGTAAAAATCAAAGAAAAACAAAACAAAAGACATAAAACATGTGGCACCTTAAAGACTAACTTTCATATTGTAATGTAACGTTTGGGGGACACATACCTCAGGGGGAAGAGGAGGGAGAGATGAGGATTTGGCCATGGGTCTGTTGATATGTTAAGTATTGTTTTATAGCTTGTCCTTCTTTGTTCCCCCTCCCAACATTTTGATTTTGAAGGAGTTGGGGGTAAAACATTTCACATCCATCCCGTCCAGAAACCTTGTGTGTGGGGGTGCGTCCTCGTTCATTGCAACCCAGTCATTCAGGAGAACAGAGGTACGGCCAAGGAAGAACAGCTCTTCTTCTGGAAGTTGAGTCATGGCAACTGGACTTCTTTTTCCTTGAGAGAGAGAAACGTTTCGCTGCTCATCCAAACAGCTTCATTAGTATGAATACAGCTGGTCCGAGGAGGAGAGAGTGGGGGAGAGGGAGCTCCTGGTTTTTCATCCGTGCCTCCCCTTCCCCTTCCCCCCTTCGATTCATTCATGAGAAGCTGCGACTTTGAGGGAGAAAAGCCCCTCCCCTTGGCGCTTTGCGAAAAGGGAGCCGGAAGTGTAGGCGGTGCCGAGGAGGAGAGAGTGGGGGAGAGGGAGCTCCTCGTTTTTCATCCGTGCCTCCCCTTTCCCTACTCCTTCCCCCCTTCGATTCCTTCAAGAGAAGCTGCGGGAGGAACACAGAGCGAGTCTGAAGGAGAAGAGCCCCTCCCCTTGGCGCTTTTCGAACAGGGAGCCGGAAGTGTAGGCGGTGCCGAGGCCTCTTCTTGGTGGGTTTTCCAGGGGCAGGAGCTGGACGGAGTGAGGCAGGTGGGCGCCTGTTGGGGGTGGGGTGGGATGATGCGCGGATGATGGCCGAGGGGAGGGAGGGATATTTCTGAGGGTGGAGCGGCCAATGCCCCCTTCGGTCCCGAGAAAGGGGAGGCTTGCCCGCGAAGAAGGGCTGGCGTTGGCCTTGCAGGGTTTGCATTGCAGGAGCTTCTTGCAAGGAGCGCCCTTTTCTTCTGGGTCTCCTCCGGGGAAGGCGGGGGGAGGGGAGGGGAGCCCCCGGGGGGGCGGGGCCCGCCTTCCCCCCCCCAAGCGTCCTCCCGGGGCGGGGGGGGGGGGGGGAGGGGTTATTTGCTCCCCTTCCAAGGGGAGCCCATCTTTCCCCGGAATCCGGAGTGCAAAGGGGGCGGGACGGGCTCTCCAACCATGGACGTTGGTCAGCAGAGACGAGAATGAATTGCTCCCGGGGGGCGGGGGGGTCGTAGCTGATTTTCCCCTCTGGCCGGCGCTGAGTATCTTCTGGCGCTTTGGTCCTGCGATGCACCATTCAGCGCCATCATCTGGCTTGCAAACGTCCTCCTCCTCCTAAGGTCCTATCCTCCTGCCTCCATTGTGAGGGCTGCCCTTTTAGTGGAGGGGGGTTATGGAAGCAGCCAGACGGAGGTCCTTTCCTCCAACACTGAGGCTAGGGGAAAAGAGTTGGGAGGCGGCTAGTCAGGACTGTGGTGGGTGCTGGAAGATAGATTATAATGATGTGCCTGCATTTCCACACTCCAGGGTATGCACCGCCCCGGGCCTGGTTTCACACGAAGTCCCCCCCCCACACACACACACTGAGGGCAGGGGGAAAGAGTTGGGAGGGGTCGGGGTTAGTCAGGAGTGTGGTGGGGGCTGGAAGATTGATGATGATGATGATGATGTTCCAGCATTTCTTCAGTCCAGGGCATGCACTGACTCCACCCTGGTTTCACACGACCACCCCCACCCGCCTCACAGGTGCATGGGCACCAGCTCAGTCCTTTGCACAAGGAGCCCAGTGATGCAGTGGTTAAAACTGCTCAAGGTTCACTCAGCCTTACATCGTTCCAAGGTGGGTAAAAGGAGTACCCAGCTTGCTTGGGGGTAGGGGGAGGCAATGTGTAGCCTGCATAAATCATTCTAAATCTAAATCATCCTGAGAGTGCTTTAAGTGCTATGGGGCAGCATAAAAGTAGAACACTTGTTTTGGCGTTGCAATCTCAAGAACATACTATTGCCGTGGTGTCCACACTCTGGCCCTCCAGATGTTTTGTACCACAACTCCCACTGTCCTTTGTCATTGGCAATCTAGGCTTGGAATTCTGGGAGTTGTGGTCCAAAACACCTGGAGGGCAAGAGTTTGGACACCCCTGGACTACTGGAACACTCTGCGTTGGGCTGCCTTGGAAGGAGGTTCGGAATTTGCAGCCAGTGCCGAATGTAAAGGCCAGGCCGGTTTCTGGAATGTCATAATTCAGTCATATTTCACCTGTCCCGGTGCATCCACACCTGCTGCCGGTCTGTTTCCAGGGCACATTCAAGTGCTGATGGTAACGTGTATAAAGTCCTCAAGAGTTTAGGGCCTTGCTGCCTGCCTGCCTGAGCACCTCTCTTCCATCAGAACATCCACTCATACTTTGGGATGTTGTACGTGGAGAGGGAGACCCCAAAAATCAGCCACCCAAAACCAGGCCTTCTCGGTGGTGGCACCATCGCTTTGGAACTCCCTCCCCCCACCTGAGGTCACGTCCCCTCCGTCCGTCCTTCTTTCAGGAGACAAATTAAAATGTAGCATTTCTCATACACCTTCTGTGAACTTCCACCGGAGTAATCTGGCCAATAGGCGGGCCTTTCCGTCCCTCTGTTAATGTCCCTGTCCTGTTTTATTGTGTTTAATGTTTTGATATGTTGCAGCCATTTTTAACTAGGGATTTTATCGTTCTTATGTTGTTTTTTATGTTCATTGATTCTTTGGATGTTATTGGGGTTGTTTCTGTTAATTACGATTTGGTGGCCAACCAGAGTCATGGCTTCAGCACTAAATGGGCAGGATAAACATAGGATTGAATTAATGAATATTAAAACTAAAAACAATATATTTTTTAAATGATAAACAAATAATTAGCATTATATTAAAATGTTAGGTGAAATAATTCATACAAGAGATTTAAAAGCAAAAAAGAGAGAAAACAATCCTATATTAAAATCCCTTTCAGACAGCTTACTTTATTGTTGTACTGTCATGGAGCCAAAACTAGAACAAGAACAGCTAAAATGGAGATAAATAATATACATGCATCAGAAATTAAAACCAATTCGCTATTTTAATGGAGCATTATATGTGGTCTGACAACCCAGACTAGAAACTTTGCCACTGTCTCAGTGATAATCTGCTATGCACCTGCCAACAAAGTCCTTAGATGTTCGTTAGGACGTATAATGGGACCTTTATTCATAATTGGATAAAAAAGTTGAATACCATTGCCCTTTTAAAGGTAGCATTCCAGGGTGATATGTATCAGGGCCTCTACTGTGTCCTCACCACAAGGACAGAAGCTATACTTTTAAAAAAAAATTATTTATACAGTAAAAGAATAGATAAAACAGCAAAATAACATATGGATAGAAAATAACAAAATAACAATATAACAAAAATAGAACAATATACAGAAATAAACCCAGTGCAACCCACCCCTCTCAGGACTTAAACAAGATTACAACTTTCATGGTACTGACCAGCCCGTTTCTCTCCAGAAGTCCATTGAGTCTTCTCCAGGTGTATACCCTTTGCCTTTTTGAAATACATATACCAATAATTTATCCCATATTCCATTGAAGTCATAGACTTGCTCATCCCTTTCCTAATTTTAATTTCACAAGTCAATTTATCATTAATAGCTAAATTCCATAACTCCTTATACCATTCTTCCATTACTAATTGATTATTAGATTTCCAATATTTGGCAAACATCAGCCTTGCGGTCGTAACCATTATAATTACCAATTCACCCTCCTCTTTCTTCAGTTGTGTATCTGCAACTATGTTTAACAGTGCCAGCTGGGGGGACATTGGAATCTTTTCCCCTAATATTTCTTGCATTTCGTTGAAAACCAAATTCCATTCCAATTTCCTTTTCTCACATGTCCACCACATATGTAAATATGTCCCTTTCTCTTTTTTACATCTCCAACAAATAGGAGATATTTCTTTATTTATTATATTTAGTTATGCGGGTGTTATATACCATCTCCAATATACTTTATAACAATTTTCTTTAACTCTCACTGACATATTTTTCACTATTCTTTTCTTCCACAATTTCCCCCATTCTTCCTTTTTTATCTCTTTATTAATATCTTCTTGCCAAATCTCTCTTAACTTATTATTTTTTTCATTATCTTCCTGAATTAATATTTTATATATCACTCACAATTCCTTTCCTCTTTTCTTTATATTCAATCTCATTTCTTCTGTCTATAATTTCTTCAAATCTGGTCAATTTTCTACACTCTCCTACTTTAGTTATCCATTCTTTAGTCCATTTTTCCAATTGTATAATGTTCATCCAGGAAATATTTCCTCCCAATTTCTCCTTTATGCTTTGTCTATTCTGCATTTGCTTTAACCACTCCCGCAAGTATATAACTTTTTTTTTTATCATGAAGTAGCATGTTTAACTTCCCTTTTAAATTTTCTGGGAAATTCTTAATTTTTGTTATTCGTATCAAACGTGAAACCAGTGGGCTTAAAATTTCCCTAAAGTTCCTCCAACATTCTATAGTATTTTTCAAGAATGGATTATTTATCTTTTTTCACCTGAACTTTAATGTCTTCGTTAAAAAAAATATATTCTCTTTTGATTTAATTTCTAAGTATCTCCAAATTAAGTTATCATTCCTTATTATTAAATCTGGAATGTATCTTAATTGATTGGCTATGTAATACATGTAATACAGCTTAATGTTAGGTAACCCTAAGCCATCTTCTTTTTGTGGTATATACCATAACCTCTTATTGATCCTAGCTTTTTTATTGCAGTTGCAAAACATATTAAATTTCCCCTGCATCACTTTAAGTTCACTTTCATCCCATTTTAGAGGTAACATCCAGAATAGGAAATTTAGTTTGGGGATAATTTTCATTTTCCATACTGAAATCCTTCCAAACCAAGAAATCCTCCATTTTTGATGCTCTTTTCTCACCACCACAACAAATACTCTATCCACACCACAAGGACAGAAGCTGTACTTATAGGGGATGTTATGAAGATGCCCTTCCAGTATTGCTGAGGGGCAGCATTTAAAGCTAGCTTTAGAGAAAGTACGCTGGTACTTTGGGATGATGAGTTTGTTTAAATACTATATCCTGTGGGCTTTGGGAACTCACCATTTAGTCCAAGGTCTAGAGGTGAGCAGGATCTGTGTGCGTTTGCTCGGGAGTCCTGTCGATTCTATGTCTTTGATTCGTTGTTCTATAATTGATCTCACAGCTGTGTAGTTCAGTGGAGAGAGGAAACCTATAGAAAAACCTGGTACAGTGGACCCTTATATAACAAACGGTTTGTATAACATAAAACCAGTACACAGTAAAAAAAATCCAGAGATAGGGGAAATTTGCTTAACAGAATCACCTATGGGGTGAATCTGTTGCAACATAAAAATGGGATCACTCTGTTTTCAATGCATTCCTATGGGATATTTGTATAAAGGAAAAATTGCTTAACATAGTTTCATTTGGAACAAATTAATTCCTTTATACAAGGTACCACTGTACAGTGTTGGCAAATCTAGGGCATGTAGAGCCCTTTATCTGGGCACGCGAGATCACCCCCCCCACCCCTCACAGCAGTGGCACTTCCCCCTCTGCTTGGAGCAGGCCACTGTGCTCAGTGCAGAAAGGCGGGGGAAGAGTACGCCCAAAAATCTATTGCGGGGGATCCTAACAAAAAAAAAATATGAGCTCTATCAAACCTTTTTCACCCCCTCCCCGTATCTTTTTATTAAGGCAGGAAAAAAGGTAACATCCTCCCCTGCCACCCAAAATATCCATTTTCTTTTCAGTCTTCCTCAAACAGACTTTCCACCACTGCTTTGGAAGAATTGAGTGTGACTGCAGCGGGAGAAGAGCCCCCTCCCTTGGCGTGTTTCGAATGGGAGCCGGAAGTGTAGGCGGAGGTGGAACCTTTCCCTCTTTGCCCAAGGGAGATGCAACTCCTTGGTGCGCTTTCCCAGAGCAGCAGCTGGAGGGAGGGAGGCAGGTGGGCGCCTGGTGGTGGTGGGGAGGGGGGAATCATGGCGGAACTGGAGGGGAGGGGAGGTCAAGGAGGGAGATTGTGGATGGTTGGATGGCCCATTCCCCACCAGTGCTGGGATGTGGGGGCGTCTCAGTGAATTGCAGATGGTGCCCCTTGTGGTCTGAATGGAATGACAATGTTGGAAGGCAGGCCTTTTTCTTGGGTCTCCTGGGAATGTGGCAGTAGGGGGAAAGTTGGTGGGGGGATTTGGGAGGGAGGGGTCCCAATTGAACCCCCGCAAGAGGTATGGGGGGATTCCGCACCTCTCTGGATCCCAGTCCCTTGGAAGGCACAGGTGCTTAATGGGGTGTGTGTCTTATTTTCCCTTCAAGGACGGCCATCTTTTCCCCAATTCTTGACTGCACTAGTGGGTGGATGGGTGGTATCTTTTCCCCTTAGCTCAGTGCCATGTATTTTCTGGTCCTTTCTTCCTGCATGCACCATTCAAGGCCACCCAGCTTACAAAATGCCTGTTCTTCATATCTTAAAGAGGATGCGTCCTCCTGCCTCCATTTTGGGGCTATCCTTCTAGTGGACTGTGGGTATTAGGGAAGTAGCCAGAAGAAGCTCCTACACTCAGGGCCATGGGAATGAAAACCAGAGAGGCAGGTAGTCCATTCTTTGGTAACAGGGTCCCCATTGACTTTGCTTTCCCCACCTCCGGCATTTGCATCTGGGTCTCTATCCCCCTTTTGTATCGTTAATGGCTCAGTCATATTTCATCTGGGCAGGGCAATGTTCAAAGTGCTTAGGCTCCTATTAAGCTCTAGAGCTGTGTTTCATCCCCCTGCATCCTCCATGGCACTTCGTTGGGTCGGTTACTTGATTTGACGTTTCGTTTTCCATGATCACTTGTTGAGAGGGCCATGCCCCCCTCCCTCCCTCCTCCACCACCTCAGGAGACTCGGGCAGAGAAGACTCAAACCAGCGATCCCCCCCCCAATGCTTTCTTAACAATAACGCCAGAACAGGAGACGTCATTAACTGTGTGTCTCCCACTTTAATGACCGGTTCTGTCTCCAACGAAAAGTCCACAAGTTGCCTAAAAGTGGCCTCCCCTACCACTAATAATTGTGAAACTGGTAAGGAACTCTCTCCCTCATTGCCCGGGCCTCTCAGGGATTTGACAATATCACCTCGTGGAAAATCCACCCTTGTTCCCAAACCCACTGCCCCAGGTCTCTCTGGGTGGGTGTTAGAAAAGGCCTCCTTACCCAACTGCCCCCATGGCCTTGGCTTCTCTTGGGCTTTCTCTTACCACTCTTTCCCTCTAAAAATGTGCCTGCATCTGCTTACATGTCCCCCCCTCTTTCTCTCTCTATCCTTCTTCTTCCCCCAGTGTGATGGCATCCCTGCCTTTTTTCTTGCCCATTCGCACTCTGGCTCGTCTTGCGGGACTTTAGACACCACACACGCATCCCCCATCCAGGACTCTTCCTTCACTACCTCCAGCACCTCTTCCCACCTTTTCCCCTCCTCACTCTCTTCTCAGCTACTCAGAGCCATCTCGGCCCCTCCTCCCTCCACTCCTCCCCCACTTTCAGCCTCAATGCCTTTTTATTCTCTTTATCCTCCAAATGTTATAAAGATAGATTTCCTCTACATTGTGCAGGTGTCGCCTTTATAAGTTGACCCTCTTGAGAAGGATGGCACACCCTCTTTCTCACACTTATCTTTTCCTTCTTTTTAGCAGGTAAGATGCTGTAGCAAATATATATATATATATAAGAGGAGGACACCAAACGCCAGAGGAAGGGATTTAATGTTCAAAAGGAACAGACAGCGTTGAGACTCAAACCAGAAGGAAGGAGCTTACAGTAAAAAAATTAATTACGTGTCAGCAGGAAGACCAAGTGGTTCAGAAAATATCCAAGGGAGGGGAAAGGAATAATCAAGCCAAATATGGAAAATCTTTTAGTAGCATATCATTCTCATAGGAAAATTCACCAAGGGGAGAAGGCATTTGAATGTCTGGAGTGTGGAATGAAGTTCAGTCACGCTGGAAGCCTTGCTAGGCATTGCAGGACCCACACAGGAGAGAAGCCGTTTGAATGCTTGGAGTGTGGAA
>JAHTLZ010001857.1:6181-19611 GCA_023846285.1 Phrynocephalus versicolor
GTAGCACCAACGTCCAACTCCCTTCCCTTAGGCAGGACGGGAGTGGTTGACATGACGTATTCCACCACTTGCCTCTGCTCCACCAGGCGCTTGACCATTTCGTAGGTGGAGTTCCACCGGGTGGTCACGTCCTGGATCAGAACGTGCTCTGGTCGGCCCATCTCAGCCTGCATCTCATGCAACATCCTGGATGCCTTGACACTGTGTGAGAAGTGCCCAACGATTTTCCTGCACTTGTCCAGCAAGGCCTTGGTCTCCAGGGTCCCCTCATCCCAGGAGTCCTTCTGTGCTCCCAGCCCAATGGCATCACCCACCACTAGATGCAGTTTGTGTGCTGCGCACACGATGCCCTGGAACCCTGCCCTATCAACCACGTTGATCATGATACGGCCTGCATCAGTAACCATGAATCCGCGATCGACCTGCCCCTCGGTTTCCAATCCCCACTCTCGCATTGCTGTCTTGAGGACCTCTGAAATGTAGATGCCTTTGGCATTGTCCTCCATACTTTGTGCCTGGAGAAGCTATTTCGCTGGCTGACAAAACTCCCACACGGCGGCACCACTCCCTGCAGAGTGGCCTGCCTCTTCCCACTCTCAGCAGTGGAGCTGTCTTTTTCTTTTCCAATGCCTTCTTCCCCTCTCTTCCTCCCTGAGGAACCAGGGCCTGACAGTGTTCCAGGCAGAGTCCCAGGGTGCTTTTGCATGAGGTGGCTGCACAAGCCACTTGAGGAGAGGTGTTTGGGGTCATTGCCCCTGCGAACGACCACCCCACATTTCTTGCACACCAGGAGCCTCGAGTCGTCCGGGCTGTTCTCAAAATGCTCCCAGAGAGACCCGCAAGCCTTATGGAAAGTACTGCCCCCTCTGCTACTGCCTGCCGCTGCTGTGCTGGTGTTGGTGTGGCCTGTGCCTTGCCTGGAAAATAGACTACTACTGCTGTCACTGGTGCTACTCTGGGTTGAAAGAGGGCTGATCCTTCAATCACTGCCTGAAGCCTGCCTTTCGTCTGTTCCTGCCATCAGGTCCTCAGAATCTAGCATATTTAGGTGCAAAGAGCCCGTTTCTGATTCTGATGCCATTTCCGAGTCCTCGTCTTCTTCCTGATTGAAGGGGGGGTGTCAAGGCATGGTGGTGTATGGATTTGTATCACCTCATCCATGCTTCCCTCAGTGATAGAAGATGTTAGGGTTGTGCTGGTTGTGGAGCTGCTGCTTGGCGAGGGAGTTGCAGCAATATCACTATCTGCACTTCTTCCTGTGCCTTCCTTCTGAAATGTGCCCCTATTTATTTTAGTGGGGGTCCCCCTCCCCTTCCCTCTGGCTGTGCCACCCCTCCTCATTTTTTTTTCATTTCTCAAAAGTAGTAGAAATAGATTGTCTGTTTCTTGCCTCCCAAGAAAGATATTGTGTTGGGATGTAAATAAACAAGGCAAATATTGTTGTTAAATGTTAGTTGTCCAGGGAATGAAATGAAAATTAATATCACACATCTCCTGATCCACTTGAATGGAAGAAAGATATACGGGGTGTCTTGCAAATCAACTAGCACAGCACACACAGACAGTATAGTTCTGTTAGTTGTTCAGGCCAGGGAATGTTCTCAAATAATAAACAACAAATAAACAGTGGAGTAATGTAAGGATGGAACCCAAAAACCTGGTAATAAGGCTGATATGAATCAGTGGGCACTGGGCAGCCTTCCCAGAAGAAAGATATACGGGGTGTCTTGCAAATCAACCAGCACAGAACAGAAGTATAGTTTTCTGTTAGCTGTTCTTGTTCAACTTCAGGGAATGACAATAAAATTCAAATCAAAATTCTTCTGATCCACTTAAATGGAATGCGCCTGTGTTGTTGAACTGCACAGGGCACTCACAAACAAATTTAAAAAACAAACAATGAAGTAAGTAATAGGAAACTAATAAATAATATTGTAAATGTATTTGTAAAGCAAGTAAGTGTAAAATAATCACTAGATAGAGGTGCGGTCATCGCCCCATTTTCGATCCCCCGCCCGCACCGCATGGCATGGCGAGTCCGGCTTGTTGCTTGCGAGTCCCCACCAGAGCAGCCCAGGAGAGGAGAGGGGGGAGGCCGGGGACCCCCCCCCCCAGAAACCACCCCTCTGGTAGGTGGGTGCCCTCTCAGACAGGCAGGCATATTTTTGCCTGCTTTTTGGGCCGGGAATCGGGGGTTTTAAAACTTTTTTTCTGTGCTGTTTGAATTGCGGCGGCCGGCGGCGAGTCCGGCTTGTTGCGAGCGACTGCGAGACGACGAGGATTTCCCCCACCAGAGCAGCCCAGGACAGGAGAGGGGGGGTCAACCACCCCTCTGGTAGGTGCCCTGAGCCCTCACTCAGGCAGGCATATTTTCGCCTGCTTTTTGGCCGGGAATCGGGGTTTTTTTTAACTTAAAAACTTTTTTTCTGTGCCGCTTGGAATCGCGGGATTGCCGCGATGCCAGGAACGACAACGACAAATCAGACCCAATTTTTCTTTAGTCAGTTCGAGTTCGAGTTCTGGCAGAGTAATTGTCGTTCTTTGTTTCGTTGCGTAACGGAAGCGAGGAACGGAAACGAGAATTTTGCCGAGTCGTGCCAATCTCTACTGGCCATGCAATTGGTGGAATGGTTCAAAAAAATTGCATGGTCCCATCCCATGGCCAGCCCATCATTGCGCATGTGTAGAAAAATAAAAATAAAATAAAATCAATGGAGACGTTTTATTGCAAGAAAAACCCACTGTTGCTACTATAAAAATTCAGGTATTTAAAATACCTAATTTTCACATGTTTCTGTTGTGTTTTAGTGGGTTTTTGGACCACGATTTAAAAATAAATATTGTGGTCGCCATTTTGGATCCCCCCCACCGCATGGCATAGAGACGACGAGGATGACCCCCCCCCCAGCCTGGTGCAAGCAGCCCAGGAAAGGAGAGGGGGGGAAGGCCGGGAACCCCCACCCCAGAAACCACCCCTCTGGTAGGTGCCCTCACTCAGGTAGGCATATTTTCGCCTGCTTTTTTGGCTGGGAATTGGTTTTTTTTTTTTTTTACTTTTTAAAACTTTTTTTCTGTGCTGCTTTTGTCAATGGCATCATGCGATCGCCGCAATGCCATTGGCAACGAAGAACCCGAGCCAATTTTTCTTTTTTCGGGTCGGGTTCGAGCTGGAGCGGAGTAATTATCATTACCGTTTCCGTTACGTAACAATAACCGAAAACGGAAACGACAATTTCGCCGCTCCGTGCCCCTGTCTAGGCTTAATTACCGTTACAGTTTCCGTTACCTACGGAACCGAAAAAAACGGTAATGGAAACGAAAATTTCGCCTCTCCGTACCCATGTCTACAATGCAGACGTTTTATTGCAACCCCCCCCATTGCTGCTACTATTAAAATTCAGGCATTAGAATAAATAAGTTTCAATGTGTTTGTGTTGTGCTTTGGTGTGTTTTTGGACCACGATTTAAAAAGAAAAATTGCGGTAGCCATTTTGGATTCCCCCCCACTGCATGGCATGGCGATTGGTGAGACGACAAGGATGATGCCTCCCCCCCCCCCGCCTGGTGCAAGCAGCCCAGAACAGAAGAGGAGGGGGGGAAAGGCCGGGGACCCCCCGCAAAAAACACTCCTATGGTAGGTGGCAAAGCCTCAGGCAGGCATATTTTCGCCTGCTTTTTCGGCCGGGATTTTTTAAAACTTATTTTCTGTGCTTCATTTGGCATCGCACGATGCCACTAACGTTAGCGGAAAACCCGACCAAATTTTTCTTTTTTCGGTTCGGGTTCTGGCTGGCTCGGCTAAATTACCGTTTGTTGTTCTGTTACATAACGGAAACGATAAACGGTAACGGAAATGGTGAATTACTCGTTCCGTACCCATGTCTATGGTCTAGTGTAATTCTTCCATGGAGTAATCAATAAAGCTTGGCTCCACTTAATACCAATTTCTTAAAGTCTGCTAATGTAATCCCATTGTGAGGCTGATAGTACTGTGTTTCCCCAAAAATAAGATACTGTCTTAAAGTTTTTCTTAAGAAGACATACTAGGGCTTATTTTCAGGGGATGTCTTACTTTTATTACCATAGAAGAGTCCATATATCAGAAATGTGCACATTTGTCTCTGTTGAATTAGCACCCTGTTTTTTCAGTCAGAATGTGACATCTTGACGAATGTAATTCCAAGATATGACTCTGAAGCTCCTGGCCAAGACAAACTGTGACATTTAGAGTTGCCCTTTCCCTGTCTGACACAAATATCACATTTTCAGAATTGAAAACTGGACACAGCTGTACAGTACATTCAAAAAAATCGCTTATGACTAGGTTTCCTTTTGCTATCATGAATCATGAACATGACTGGAATCAAAGGAGAATAATGATGTTCTTAAATAACAAGGGTGAGAGGTAGAAGTCACCAAGCTGAAATGTTGTATCATAAGAAAAAGTTCTGGCATGTCTGTCTCCCTGTCTGTTTTTTTTAAAATTCTGTGAGAATTTTACTTTATCCCATAACAAGTATGATTGTGGGCTATAGGGAAAACTCATGGGTGAATCCCCTCAAGAAGTTCACAGAGCTCATATTCTTTATGTTGTAAAGGTCATTGTGGCTGATCTGTTTATGCTTCCTCTCTGGTGTCACAGCTGTTATTAGCCAGGCCAGGCCAGGGTCAAGGAAGGAGGTGTTGGCACAACGGTCAAGCGCCCTGTCCACCTTGGAAGACATCACTGGTTGAAAGTGTGTTAACAGTATCGGACAAGATGATGCAGATGATATCTCAAATGGTACCACTGCCGAAGGGTAGTGGTCTAGATCCCGATGGATGGCCTCCACTTTTGATTTTTAAAAGGCTGCAAATTGGTTACAGGATATACTAGTTGGTGGGCCTATCACTGTGACTATTACCGGATAGAACACACACAGTAAGGAAAGGTGATTGGAAAGGCTGATGATTACTAGCTTTGTTGATCCAGGCAGCGTAGTGAGATCTTTGAGTGGCCTTAACTTTAGCTTGGTAGATGTGATCTTTACGGCTTTTAAGTTGTTCTCCATTGGAACCCACCTCCAAATGCTCTCTCACTTCCTCCTTACCCACTGCATTGCTTGGAGCTGCTGACCATACCACGGAGCAGGGCAAACTCTGTGGGGCTGGGGGTGTTTAGGAGCAATCGCGATAGCCACCCTGGTGGCAGCAGCTTGCCACCTATCTACCAGAGCATCAACAGGACAATCAACCAAATCAGCCAGTATCCCCCTCCATGGTTTCTTGGAAACCAACCGGATTCAGTAGCCTGTGAGGGTGGATCATCTTAATGGGTCCTGGCTCCCTGTGAGGGGGGAATGCCATTGTGAAGCTGCATTTTATTCGACGATGGTCCGACCATGATAAGGGGACCGCCTGAAGATTGGTCACCACTGGTCCACTCTCTCTGCCCTAAAAAAACTAATTATACTAATTATAATATAAAAATATAATATAAAAATATAAAAACATTGCCAAAACTTAAACATTAAAGTGTCTGTTTATATATATGGCCCCATACTGGGCGGTTTACGGTTGAATTATGGAGGCTACATATTGCCCCCCCTCCTCATTTTGCCAACCTCGGAAGAATGGAAGTCTGAGTCAACCATGAGCCGGCTACCTGGAAACTGAACCCCAGGTTGTGAGCAGAATTTTAACTGCAGCTGCAGTACAGGTATTTAACCACTGCACCTCGAGTCTCCTTATTACTTTAGATATAACCTGAAATGTTAACATAACATAAACTAGCATGATGTAATTTACTTATTTATTTTATTTATTTATTTCTTACACTCATTAACCGCCCGATTTTCCCATAGGGAACTTTGGGCGGTGTACAGACGTCACATAACAGTGACTACCCAAATACAAACGAACCCCAACAATAATAAACAGTCAAAACCTAACACAAAACAATCAGTGTATAAATACCATATAAAAACATTCAAAAAATAACAAGTAAAATAAACATTGCACCACTAAACAAAGACAGGATCAAGGTTTAGATTAAACCAGGCAAGAAAGCTGACGTCCACAGTAAAAAAAAAATGCTAGATGCATTTAATCTCAAAGCAAAATTCTTCTTGCCTTTGCTGCTTGTGAGGGTTCCTCTTTACGACGGACACCCTGTCCCCCTTTTCCCAATAAAGAGATATTATTTTCCAACACAAAGTCCTTTTTATTAACATTGTCCAAATTTTTGGAGGCATTTTCTTCAACTTCAACAGAGCCAACAGTGACAACAAAAGGATTATTTCTGGGTTCCCTTGCGGGAGTAAACATAAATAAATGAATTTAACCCTCCCTCTGCTCTGGAGAGGTTTGTTCCCCACCAGTCCCCTTCACTTGGGTTGAGTCCGGGTACATCTCTTGGGTTTGCACCCCAGCCTCCACTGAGGTTTGGAGGCTGGTCTTCTCCCTCTAAACGGTTGATTCTTGAAGAGAACTGAACCCCTTCCAAGGGAGTATTTACCAATCCGTCACTCTTCAACCTTCTGAGCAACCCGCTTCTCCAGAGCAATGTCCTTCCTTATTTGTTTCAATTTTTTATGATATTCCCTTGCTTCTCGCTCTCCCCAATAAGGACAACCCACTTTATGGGCATGTCTCCGATAACTTTCTGCCTCCGCATGAGGCATCATCATTTTTTCCCATTCCTGGGTATCTGGGTTCTGCATCCATACTTACTCCCAGCTAGGGGGTAGAATGCACAGCTTTTTATATCCCCATACTACATCTCCACTACTGTGGGTGCGTCATCTTTTCCCGCCTTTTCCGACCCTCCAATCTGCAGCGTCTCTTCAAACCTCCTCCTGGTTTCTTCTCTCTCCTTTGCCTCCCTCATTTGTCCACTCCTCGCTTCCTCCTGTTTCCTCTGCTTTTCCCACCAATCTGCCCAGTCTTCCCTTCTGGGTGTAGGCGGCAATCTTGACGGGTGGGTCTTCCGACCATCCCCCACTCCACACTGCTGCAAATTTATCAATTATTTCATCTAAATTTATGGTGTCAGTAACCTCCCACTCCACACTCAGCAATGCCAAGGCTGAAAATCTTTCCAGTCCCATGGATGACCTTAGGTAGGACATGAGAAGTTTTAACTTACTAACAGACCTTTTGCAACTGGCAATGGATGTTGCAACAGTCAGTAAGATCTGAAGACCTACTCTCATATTTGGAATTACATCATCCCCATACTGCACAATGAAACAAAGTAGGTCCTCTGGTGTTGAAACCTTAATATCAACCCTTGTCTTAAGTAGCATTCGGCAGTCCATTATTTCACAACATCTCCAGGCCATCCAAGTCTGTATCGTAAAAGCTGCCCATAGAAACACATCTGTTTCAAGATATTTTCATTAGTTACGTACAGCAGTTCCTTTATGTTTAAAAGGAAGCCAAAACTAGAGTCCAGTTTCATCAGGCTGATGAATCCTGTCTCCCAATTCTGTACGCATTTTGTCAATCATGCTTTTCATCAGTCTTAGCATTTCATTTTCTGCTGTGAGCCTTACATCCTCTGCTGTTTCTCCAGGCATCATCATCTTCTTTCTCTGTCGTCTCTCTACTTGGGCGTCATAAGTACTGCACAGTCCTTTTGCTCTTTCAAGAGAATTCTTGCATAAGGCATCACTGTTTCCTAGGAATAACCCTTGTAAAGCCTTAATATCTTGAGCAGCAGTATAGAAATTCATAGTGTAGTCCTGCAGCCTTTTCTGAACCCTGTGCTTTCTTCTAACTACAGTTTCAACATCTTTAACATCAGATATAAACTAAACGGGTTCTTTCCTCCATAGGTTGGGGTTTCTAGAAAGTGATCAAGTTCCCCACCACCACTTGTGGGAATTCGATTCCACCACAGTTCTCCTCCTCCCTCCGAAAGCCTCAGCCCTTCTACCTGTATCCCAATCTCCTTCACGGAGGATTGAGGGGTTCCCACTTGTATCCCAACTTCCGAAGTGAATCTGGGACCACAGGGTTTCTCCCTCGGTGTACGTAAGGGGTAGTCAGGTCTCTTGGTCAAGTCCTCCCGGGGGTCCAAGGTCCCGGCCTCGATCTCCGTCCGGATCTTTACCAGCCATTTCTCCAACTCAAGGTCTTTGCAGATCTCCTTCAGCTTACGGTTGTATTCTCTGTATTCTCTCTCACCCCAATAAGAGCACTTCTGGCGGTGTGCTCTGCGTCTGAAGCTTTCAGCTTCTTTGTGTGGCATCATCATTTGTTCCCAGTCTCCCGTCCATGGGTTCTCCATCCATACCCACTCCCATCCCTCTGGAAGCTCCCCCTTTGCCCCCGTTTTACAGGTTCCAAACCCCACCTCCACTGGAGCGGATTGGTCCGCTTTTCCCGCCAAGTCTTTCTTTTTACTTCCTGCTTGCCCCGGGTTCTCTTCTCTTCATAGCTCTGGTTCTTTAATGTCCAGAGGTACGTCAAAAGCTTCTAAGGGAGAAAACAGTGATTCAGAAGCAGATTCCATTACAACAACAGGTTCATGTAATGTTTCTGAGGAAGACAGTGATGATGATGGGTCTGTATCTCTGCTGTGCTCAAGGAGCAGTTCAGAGGGTCTCAAAACCAAGAAACCTCTGCAGGGACGTTCTAAGAATGTTAAGAAACATGCTACAGAAGGAGTACTGTTACCCAACAGAACACCAAGAACCAGCACTCAGAAACAGGGATTTGTCGAACCTAACTTCTCAATTTCTCCTTACTTAATTGTAAAACAGGAGAAAACAAAAGAGGACAGCCAGTCCTCTATGAGAACCCCACCAAAAAGGAAACGTTTAAAGAAAAATATATTCTCACCCTAAGTACTTTTATTTTAAAAACCATTGAAATTCCACGTGGGGTGGGAACATGAGAGAAACCCCTGCAGTTATAGATTATTTTAGCTTGAAATAGTTATTTTACTGTGTACAGTGCATCTTAATAAGTCATTCAATTTTAAGGGACTAAAAGTAACTGAGAAAGCAGTTTGGTTTATAAATAAATCCTTTTATTTTTGTATATATTTTAAAAAAAGGAATCCTTTATGCAAATTATTAAGGAAACCACCTTTTAAATTCCAATAAAGTACACATTACAGTGAAGGTTACAAATAAGTTATGAAAGGCACATATACATCTTATACAGGGGAAAATATGATCATAGCAATATATTACTCTTAAGTTAATAAAGGCAGGATCAGAAAAGACATTGCATGATTCCGAAAATAGAGCACCAAAGTTTTTGCAATGTAAGATTAATGTACACAAACTGGTGAGGTAGTTAATGGACATAGCTGGAGAACTCAACATGTGCTTTTAAAGTGCTTTAAATCAGAGTAAGTGAACATTAAGCTGAAGTAATTATACTAAATAAGTGGTGAAAAACGTGTAGAACACATCTGCAATAGTTAACTACATGACAAGTCAACAGAACTGTTGATAGTGCAGTATAATAAACACACAACTCTTAGAACTGTATAAGTATTTCTAACATTAAAGTGGCCTAATTCGTTCTTAGAACCACAACTTCCTAACCATTTAACAGTAGGAGTAACCTGCATGAGAAGGGCAGTCAGTGCAAATAAATGTTTCTCCCAATAACAAAAGTCACTTCCTTTACAAAAAACAGGATAAGTAAAAAAAAAGGGTTTGAACAGCAGTAAACTTGTCTGCTGCTCATCTACGCCTCCTTCTCCTTCTTGGTGCCGCACGCCCTCTGTTTCCAGGCAGTACAATTTCCTCCAGTGCTGATACTGAAAATAGAGAAAGGTAGAAGGTATTAGCTCTTCTGATCCACAAATAAGTGTAATTGTTTGTATTAGCAGAACATCCATTGTGACAAATAAGAAATCTTGTTCTATGATTGCAATAAGTTTACTGTCAAAGTTAGTCCCTGCTAAATTTTTCATCTACATCTTTGTATGCATTGGGAGTAGGGCCTAACAGCAAATCTACAAAGACAGTTCTTCAATTCATCCTAAGCAGGGGTAATAGTTCCTTTACGTGTTCTAAGAACAAAAATGATTCTTGATATGTACCTCTACCGACCACCTCTTGCAAAATAGCCACCCACTGTTCCTGCTCTGCCCGAGTAACTGGTTGCTGCATAAGGTCCACCGGGGGGTCTGGTAAATTCTCTGAATTGATGAGAAAGGTTTGTATTTTAGTGGAAGTTACTTGCAGTGGTAATCTTAAACCTATAAAAACAAACCCCTTTGAAAGGTTACACACCTTCCTGCTGGTCATCTCCTCCTTGTTCCTCCCCTGGAGCTTCCTGGACTTGGGGTGCTTCTCCTGCCTGAGGTTGGATGTTCACCACCACGGCCTGCTCTTCATCAGAAGCACCAGAACCTTCCTCTTGAGGTCTCCTCCTTTCTGGCTGCCTGTGTTGCTGCTGTGCTCCCCTTCTTAGGCCAAGCTGTCTTGCTGGACCTGCTCCTACAGAAAAAGAAAGGGAGTGGTGTTGTTGTGGAATATGATTTTCTGGTCAACAACAGTATTATCCTTTAATAAGAAAAGTATCATGCATCTGTACAACTCATTACTGTACTTGCTGTCAATCTAAGAATTTTATTTTATGGAAATGGGTGGACACATGCACATTTGGACTTGCAGATCTATTCTTCCAATGAATTCAATTTTAATAGTAGCATTATCGTTAAATGCATTCGATGTTAAATCATTCTTTATTGACAGCTGTATTGAGGAACTGTGTACAGTTTTTAAGAGTAGAACTCACTGATACAGCCCACATTTCTACTTTTAAATTACTGTTCACAGTTCTACATTTTAAGCAATTAACATTTTTTTATTTTAAACAATTTTAACACAGTAATATTATTATATTCTTGTATTAGTAGGCTTTAACTTATTGTAAACATGGGCATCAAAACTGATAACAGTAACTAAAGATATTTAATGTGAGGTAACTTACCCGCAGGAAAAAGATTAGCAGGGTGGGGCCTATCAGCCTGGATCCACAGCTGGAGTAGCTGGTCCCAATAAGCAGACTGGTGTCTCTCCTCTGCTCCTTCTCCAAAATAATATAGACACCGATTAAAATTTTCTCTAAAGGTCTTAAACTTAGACCGTATCTGCCTGGGGTTTCTAGCATAATTAAGCCTTGCTAGTTGTCTAGATGCCAGCCTGAAGGCTTCTTCGTTTCTCCTTGGCTGCATGTGAAAAAGTACAGGCCCCAGCCGGTTATCAATAAAGATATCTAAGAGGGCAGTCACCTCCGCCTCTGTCCAGAATCTACCCCTCCCTCCTTCCATCATAACCTCAGTGTTTTTATTCCTTTTTGAAAAGAAAACTCTAAGGTTCACAGCAGTACAACACTCTACAACCCCTATCTCTCCACAGGTTTCTAAAGTTAGTCCTGGGTTTTTATAAGGTTTTGCTTATGGACCCTGAACATTTCTCTGGAAAATGAAACTAATTTTAACCAATAGGAGGTGGGGTCAACGAGTCGTTCAAGTCCCAGGTGCCTAGGAGTCTGTTTACCAAGCCTTTATAAATGCTAAGCTTGATTTCTGCAAGAAAAAAGTTGTTGGCATGTTTTAAACCCATGCATATGACTGTTTGCAAGGAATAAAAACAAACTTGTAAATGCAATGCTTCGTTTCATTCTTTGATTTTCTAATAATTGTAATCTGTGTCCTGAGATATATTCATTCAAAGCGCCTGCAAAGTCCTCGATACTACCCAGAAACACTGGGCCAAGGTTAACATTGGAAACATATTCGGCCTTGTAAAATGAGTGGCCCATTGTTCGTGGAGCCAAAGGGGTGGAGATTCTAATTGGGAGGCTCCTGAATGTCCAACACCTGCCGGCAGGAAGGGAGAACCTGTTGTTTACTGCCTGATGGCCAGCAAGAGGTCATAAGTTCATGACATGGGACTGACCGTTACAAACAAAGAAGGAACGTACCACTGCTACGTGTAGGGACCGAATTATATTCCTTGGTTCTTTTTCTCTCATCACGTTATCATAATTTTTTTTAATCATTGCAGTACAAATTTTGCAAATTTTAGGGCGTAAATGCAAATTTTTAAGAAAACTTTTTTTTGATTTGGACATTAATTCATAAGGAAAGCTACACGCACCAAGAAGCTGGACCATTCCGATACTGTTGAAATTAGATTACGGTCCTTTTGGCTTATCGAGGCAGCGGTATTCATCTGTCAGAAGGACGCTTTAAATCACTGCGCCTCGGTTTCTGCTTACAAAAACCGGGGGTTATGTGAATAACTGTAAAGAGCAGCATACAGAACACTAGTTCACTGAGTTCAGCGCCCATAAACGTTACCCATTGTTTATAAGTAGTTTTAAGTTAGGCAAAAGATGTTTGAGCACAGCACCTTTGGAGTTATAATTGACTGGTTTCTTTTGGTTGGCAAACACCACAGAAGGAATAGTCTGTTTTTGGGGTGGAGGGTTGCGAAAAATTTAAGGCGCGGTGGTATCACCTCAATAGAAAAATTTAACTTTAGACTACAGGGCGCTTCTGCAAGGTTCTGATACCAAGGATTTCTTGAAAGGCATCGAGGCATCGGCACCCATCTGTCAGATGCTGTTTCTTACTTAGGAGGGTTTTTTTATTGGCGGTGGGGGGTTGCAAGGAAGTTAAGGGGGGGTCTCTCCACAGCAGCCATTTAGGCTGCAGGCGATGTGATTAAGACAGTTCTGCCTATCAATGGAGGGTGGAACAAACCTCCCTTTTTTTACCTGCTTATGCTCAGAGGCACTGTTAGCAGAGATGAAAAGACGGGTGATTCAAACGAGAGGCGGAAGCGTTTTTCTCTAAACGGAAAGGCCGTTCTGCAAGGCTGTGGGACCAACTAATTTTTAAAAGGCATCGAGGCATCGGAGCCCAGCTGTCAGATGCTGTTTCTTACATCGGAGGGTTTTTTTATTGGCGGTTGGGGGGGTGGTTGCGGGGAAGTTAAAGGGGGTATCACCACAGCAGGAATTTAAGCTGCAGACGATGTGATTAAGACAGTTCTGTCTATCAATGGAGGGTGGAATAAACCTCCCTTTTTTAACTCTGCTTATGGTCAGAGGCACTGTTAGCAGAGATGAAAAGACGGGTGATTCAAACGAGAGGCGGAAGCGTTTTTCTCTAAACGGAAAGGCCGTTCTGCAAGGCTGTGGGACCAACTAATTTATAAAAGGCATCGAGGCATCGGAGCCCAGCTGTCAGATGCTGTTTCTTACATCGGAGGGTTTTTTAATTGGCGGTTGGGGGGGTGGTTGCGGGGAAGTTAAGGGGGGTATCACCACAGCAGGAATTTAAGCTGCAGACAATGTGATTAAGACAGTTCTGCCTATCAATGGAGGGTGGAACAAACCTCCCTTTTTTTACTCTGCTTATGCTCAGAGGCACTGTTAGCAGAGATGAAAAGACGGGTGATTCAAACGAG
>JAHTLZ010001857.1:19621-32775 GCA_023846285.1 Phrynocephalus versicolor
GGCGGGCGGGGGGGGTTGCAAAACAGTTCATGGGCAGTATCACCACGGTAGGAATCCAAGCTGCAGACGATGTGATTATCAATGGATGGTGTAACAAACCATGCGTTTTTCACTCTGCTTATGCTCAGAGACACAACCCGCAACTAAGAAATGACGGCTGATTCAAAAGGGAGGCGGAGGCGTTTATCTCTTAACGTAAGGGCGCTTTTGCAAGGTTATGGGACCAAGGATTTCTTTAAAGGCATCGAGGCATCGTAAGGCAGCTGTCATCTGCTGTTTCTAACTAATGGTTTTTCTTAAACGGTGGGTGGTTTCGGTCTATTTGCGGGGGGGGGGGAACACCACAGTATAAATCTAATCAGCAGGCAATTTACCACATAACACTTGGCCTCTAAATGGATGGGGGGGAAAGACATGCTGCTTTAACTCTGTTTATGCTCAGAGGCACTGTTGGAACAGAAACTATTACGGGTGACCCAAAAGCGTGGCGGTTTTATTTCTATTGCTACATCCGGGCAGCTAGTTAAACAACGCCAACGAGTTGCAAACGGAATGCAAACAGTCGTAACGGGTTGTACACAACGCCACCACTTGGTTATAGGATCAATTAACAAATTTAAAGGGTTGGCGGGCAGGGGGAAACAGAGACACCTGGCGTTTGAATTGTGAATAAAAAAAGGAGCAACGAGACACCGGGGTACAGTGGAAAAGTTGTATAAATAAACACTAATATCTGAATATTGCAACAACAGACGGCAACAGCAAAGTGCCGACTAACCGAAATATCGGTGCATCGATATTTCGGAGCGAAAGTAACTTTAAAAAAAAAAAGGAAAAAATCCAAGTCCACACGTGACGTTCGGTGCGAAGCGAGATGCGAAGCGAAAAGATTCCCGGCCGCGGGCAGGGGCACCACTCGCCCCGCCCGGTTGGAGCACGCTAAAGGGGGCGTGGTCGGGGTGACGTCGCAGCCAAAAAGGAGGAGCGTGCGGACTGAAGCGATCGATTCGCACAGAAATGAGGGCTTACCGCGAAGCGAGCGGCTAGTGAAGTAACGGCCATAGTATCCCTTCAGCGCCATGAATCTCTCCACTGGTGTAAGGGTCATTAGGTTCTCTGGCTCCCTTGGCTTCTCCATCCTCTCAGCTGGACGTGCAGGGGTCCCTCTCTTCCTATCAGAGAAGTTTCCCTCACATAGGCATACAGCAAATCAAATTGCTCCCAACATACTAAAGCCAGGAGGGGTGGGATGTAACGAAATCTCTTGTTAGAAAAATAATATGGAGATTGTACTGTGTTTTTGCACAGCATTCCCCCCAAAACCTGACAGACTACAGCTTAGTCTTATAAAGACATAGTGTACTGGAAAAAAAACTTTGAGACCTAGCAGAACTCATTGCTACTCTGGAACATTAGAAACACTTGCAGACAATTTTTAGAAAAATAATTTTTGTATTTACATTTAACTCAGAAAGCTTTTCTTTAGCATTAAAAACATATCTTGTAATAAACACTACCTTTGACCAGCAAAAAACACAGCAACTAACTTTACACAGGAGTATTGTGACTGGCTTTGAGTAAAAACCAGCAAACAGTAATTCTTCCTTGCTACATTTATACAGATTTCAAGCACTAACTACCTGCAACTCCCTGTTGCTGCTGCAGCCTCAGTTTGTTCCTAAAACCCTTCACACCTGTGTGTGCTTTACCCACACACAAACTCTGTGTATCTACACTCCTCTGTGTAAAAGTTTTGTTTAATATTTCATTTATGGTTTTTATATCTTTATAAAAACTTGACATGATCTGGCTATGGGTTTGCTGTAGAGCCCCCTGGCCTTTTTGTTTGCAACCCAAGGGAGGAGTAGGCAGGACGTCAGCTTCTGCCCAAACCCTCTGATAGAAGAGGAGGAGTGGAGAAGAGGAGGAGGAAAGATGTGATGAAAGCTGAGGATGCCAACCAGAAATCTGGGGAGGACCCATCCCCAAGGCACTTCTGCTTCTCTGGCCTTATTTTTTGTGTAGTCCTGGCTGTTGTGACAGGGATACAGAAGGAGAAAGTGTGGGTCTATCCGCTATAGACAATTGGCCCCAATCTCTCTACAAGACCATTTGTTTGTGGATGGTATACTGTTGTTTTTATTGGACGTATGTCCAATATTTTCCACATTTCTTTTAGGGTCCAGCTCATAAAATTTGTTCCTTGATCCGTTAAAATCTCTTCTGGGAAACCCATGCGTGAAAAAATTTGTAGTAGTTCCCTAGCCAATACTTTTGCTGAGGTTGATCTGAGAAGTACGGCTTCTGGGTATCTTGTGGCGTAGTCTACTAAGACCAAAATGTGTGTATGTCCCCCTGCAGACTTATTTAATGGTCCCACAATATCTAAACCTATTCTTTTAAAGGGCTTTTCTATTAATGGCATTGGTATCATATTTGCTCCTTTTGCTGGTTTAGCCTGTGTGAGTTGACATTTTGCACAAGTTTTGCAATATCTTTCAACGTCTGAAGCCATTGTTGGCCACCAAAACCTAGATCTAATTCTTGCTAACATTTTCTCTGTTGCCAAATGTCCTACCAATGGTAGGTCATGAGACAATGCTAAAATATTGGACCTCCATTCCATGGGTACAATTAGTCTATCTTGTCCTTGCTTATTTATATAACAATCCTTTGCACATCTCATAACCTGCGTGTCCTAAAGGTATATTTCCCTCTGGTTGTACATGTTCAATTACATTGATCAGTGATTCATCATTTTGTTGCCAATGGCTCACCCGGTCTCTTTTGGCTTCCACCATTTCCATCCATTTTTGGTCTTCCGTCTGGTCTGTATCGCAATACATGGTGTCCTGTTTTGACATTAAATCATTAATATGTTTCCAATCTCTACCCAATAACATTTCTTTTGCCAAAGTGGGAACAATTCCCACTTTTAATTTCTGTTTTTTACCCATCACCTCTATCTCTGCCCAGACTGTTTCATATTTTTTCAGATCCCCATGTATACACTGTACAGTAATAAAGTCCCCCTTTGGGGTTCCTTTTAAATGTCTAACCAGAGTTTGCCCACATCCCGTGTCCAGTAATGCATTTTTCTTTTGTCCATTTACTAATGCTGTTATCACCCAGCCTGTTCCATTTCCTCCTCTATCCATGTCCTCATCATCCTTTTTTGATAGGCCCCACGCACAATCTTTATAAGGGCATTCCCGTTGGAAATGTGAATTTGCCCCGCAGATAAAGCAGGATAATTTTTTAGGATCAGTTACTTGTTGTTTTTCTCGTTGTTGCCTGTCCGTTTGGATCCACGATCCTTGTTTTTGGCCTTTCTGTGTCCCTTCCTGATCCATCTTTATTTGCGTTTTCTCCCTTTGCTCCTGCTGAGGTATGCCACGTGGCTTGTCTCTGGAGAATGATGTCATCATCTTCTCTCTGAAGTTGTCTGTCAATCTCGTGTCACGTGATGCATCTGGCGCTCTGTTCGCGTGTCGCGTAGGGGCGGTTGTTGCTGGTATTATAATTTTCTAAAAGCTGTATCACCTCTTCTAATGTGTTGGGTTTGTTCCTCCTCACCCAATTTGTTACTGATACACTTGCTGTATTAAGTAGCTGTTCTATTACAATGTCATCTATCACTTCTTCTACTCTCCTGATTTCTGGCCGTAGCCATTTCACTACGTTTGCCCTCATACGTTGGGCTAATGGCCGTGGGTGTACTCCTGACTGCAGCCGCAGCTCTCGGAATTTCTTTCGGTAAGCTTCTTCTGTTATGTTACACGTTAATAATATTGTCCGTTTCACCTTATCGTAATCGCATACGTCTTCTGAGTTTAGGGAATCTACAATGCTTTGCAATTCTCCTGTTAATGCTGGCATCAAAACAAGAGCCCATTGTTCTTTTGGCCATTTTGCCGCTCTCGCCATTCTCTCGAATGTATTTAAATAAGCTTCAATGTCGTCAGTATCTTGCATTTTCGGTAATTTTGTCGTAAAAAGGTTTCCGTTGCTTTGTTGTCGATTTTCTTCTGCTTGTGTTTTTGTTGCTTTTTGCTCTTGTATTGCTCTATCCCTTTGTTCTATTTGGTTCATTAAATACCTTGTTTGCTCTGATAACATTTCCATGACTCTATCTTGTCGTTGCAAAGTCTGCTTCAGCCACATATTTTCTTCCAAGAATCCCTTCGGGTCAGTATCAGCACGTTGGGCGCCAATTTGTGAGGGTTCTTTTGTCCATTTTTATATGATTTCTTGAAGAATTAGGCGCAGACGGTGTGGATTCTTGAAAAATAAATAACTATTTAAACCAGTTTCTTTTGTCTTTTCTCTTGTGTTATTATTATTACAACACTCTCCAACAGGAGATAACAAGGGTAACTCAAAGTCAGGTTCGAACAAGCCATTAAACAATATATTTCTTTGATGACAAACATTACTTATTATTTGTGGTGAAATCTCGGACGAGCGGCTGGGAGATTCTCGTATCGAGTTCCGCTGTGAGGTAGTGGCCCTGCCAGATCTGGATTCCAACCCCACCCTGGGATCCATCCCGGTGGGTTGGTTGTTTGGCTATCCTTTTTATCTCTTCCCTCTGTCAGGCCACTTTGCCAAGTGTAACGGGGAGGTATTTCTGGTGTAGGTGGCGGTAACCCTAAATCCCCCTTCTTCCAGACATCCCTCCTCACCGGTACACCACTTCTAACGTCCTTTACCGTTTTCCCCTCTAACGGACTTCCTCCTTCCTTCTCGCGCCCTCCCTTCCATTCACGAGACTACTTGTCTCTCTCGTGCTCTTCTGTTTGAACGCAAGCCTCTCTATATAATACCCGGTTCATTCTATTTTCAGTCTGTACTCCCACCTGCTTTAACACCTTTTCCTTATCTAAATTTACTTGGATTGCAGTATGCCAATATAACCCCACAGAAGATATATCCCCATACCTTCCACCAACCTGCACCTTCTTATCTCTCCCTCTCACTTTCCAGTCATCAGTCTGAATTTCCTTCTCTTCCACTATCTTTCTGTCTTCTCTTCATCAGTCTGTATCCCCTTGTCATCCACTTTCATACTTAACCCCTCCATTTCTACCTTTAAGGCATCCCAAGTCACTACTTTATGAATCACGGCTAAGAAGCCAGCAGTAATTCTTGCAGGACTCCACTTCCCCTCTAAACCCTTCTCCAAACTATCTTCCTCAGTCTTTCTTGTTTCACTTAGATGTTGTTCTCCTTCTTCTTCCTTGTGGATTCCTCTCAATTCTTTATCCTCAGTTTGTCCCATGGATGTCCTAGCGGATAGACCCACACTTTCTCCTTCTGTATCCCTGTCACCACCCCCCCCCCCGACAAGTGGGTCTTCCGCGGGGAAAGGTCTCGTGCCCAGGATCCCTGCCGGGAAAGATAATCAGCATTAGTATTGTCTTTCCCTTTCTTATATTGGATTTCAAATGCAAACGGCTGTAAACTTAGGTACCATCTTGTCAGTCTTGGATTACATTCTTTCATGCGGTTGAGCCAGATTAATGGGGCATGATCTGTTATTAGAGTGAATTTTGATCCTAATAGATAATACTTCAATGAATTTATTGCCCATTTTACCGCCAAAGCTTCCTTTTCAATAGTCGAATACCTAATCTCTTTATCTTTCAATTTTCTGCTAATAAATAGAATTGGATGTTCTTCTCCTTTGATGTTTTGTGCCAATACGGCCCCTATTCCTCTTTCTGAGGCATCTGTTTGTACAATGAATGGGTGATTAAAGTCTGGTGCATGTCTTACTGGGTAAGAACAGAGCTTCTCTTTCAGGATGTCAAATGCCTGTTGTTCTTTTTCTCCCCATTTGATCTGTTTTGGCCTGTTTTTTCTTGTCAGGTCTGTTAATGGGGCTGCTAATGCTGAGAAATTCCTAATAAATTGTCTATAATACCCCGCCAATCCCAAAAACTGTTGGACTTCCCTTTTTGTTCGTGGTATAGGCCATTCCGTCGTTTTATCTACTCTTTCATCTTGTGGCATTATCTTTCCCCCCTCTACTTTAAAGCCTAGAAAATGTATCGCATGTCGGGCAATTTTACACTTTTTACGGTTGATTCGTAACCCAGCTTGTCTTAGTCTTGACAGAACCTTTTTTAAATGTTCGACATGTTCTGTCCATGATGGACTGAATATTATGATGTCATTTATGTATGCCGTAGCAAATTCTCTAAATGGGCTGAGCACCTTATCCATTAATCTTTGAAAAGTTGCTCCTGCCCCGTGGAGCCCAAATGGCATATATCGGAATTGGTAGAGACCCCTCGGTGTGGCAAAAGCGGTCTTCTCCTTGTCACATGACCTTAAAGGTACTTGCCAATACCCTTTAGTTAAATCGAGGGAGGACAAGATGGCCGCCTCTCCAAGTCTATTTAGCATATCATCGATGCGTGGCATCGGATATGCATCAAATTTCGACACCTTATTGATTCTTCTGAAATCAATACAAAATCGAACCGTGCCATCTGGTTTGGGTACCACCACTGGATGGCTTCTCCATGGACTACTTGATGGTTCGATAATTCCTAAAGTAAGCATCTTATGCACTTCCTCTTCTATTACCGGTATAAGGTGTCTTGGCCACATCCTACCCTGGTCTCTGACTACGAGCCCGTCAGGTGTCTCTATCCGATGTTCCGTCCATGTGGTGTGACCTGGTTTGTCAGAGAAGACATCTGCAAACTCCTTTTCAATGTTCTCTACATCCTTCAACTGATTATGTGTTAACTCCTGACATATCTCTACTTTTCCCTTTCCTGCCTGTATATCTGGTCCTAATTCTTCTTGTTCTACTTCTGGGGAGGACCCATCCCCAAGGCACTTCTGCTTCTCTGGCCTTATTTTTTGTGTAGTCCTGGCTGTCCTTTGGGTTTTTGTGACAACCTACCTCAAAGGCCTGTTTCAAAAATGAAATGAAGGCCAGGACACTTCTCCAGACCCACAGAAAACACCTGCGGAAAAACTGTAAGGCAGAAATTCCAGATTACAGCCACGAACAAGACACCCTGAAGATAAAGGAGACCTATCCCTACTAGGGTCCATGAGGTGAAAGTGATTTGGTGCCCCCTAATTGCTGGTGCGCCCCCCTCTTGCCCTCCTTACGCCACACCCCTGGCAAAAAGCCAGGCAAACAGTCTCGGTGCTCACTGAGACAAAAAAAGGGACGTGTTGTGGCCGTCGGTGTGAGGGATTTTTCTGCCGCAGCCAGAACAACATTTGAAGGGTTGAGCAAAAGACATTAGTCAAAATCCAAAGCCAAAATAAAGTCGAAAATCCATCAAAATCCAGTCGAAAATGCAATTGTCATGGAGACTTCCGAATTAGAACCTCCAGCCGTGGCGGTTAAGAGGAACTGAGGCGTTTAGGCGGGAACACCCAATCACATGCGCAGGGTGTGGGGGCAGAGACTAACAAACTTTCTACTGCGAGGGAAGTCCAACCTCTGGCGCAGGGGCGCCTGGGAAACCCATCTGTGTGGCTTCACGAAGGCCACGATGGAGAACCACATACTTCCACTTGTTGCATTGTTCCATCACCCTTAGCAACCAGTAGTTCTGGGGTGGGGTGGGGGCTCCTGATGTCAATAGAGCAGAGGCTGCTGTGGCCCATGAGGCATTCCATGATGTGATTATCCCTGATAGGGCTGCCTCTATGGGTCACTCCTGCTTGAGATGATCCAGTTGGGAAACTTTCTTGACAATTCTTGGTTCTGCAACTCAGATGGGTCCTATCTCTTCGTCTAATCAGTGTGTATGCATTTTGGTGGCATCAGAGAACAGGGTCCCCATGAAATGCACTGAACACTCAAGACTAGTGTGAAAGAGCACCTTAGAATGCCAGTGGGGGCAATGTTTGGAATGCAGTGACATATAGTTCAGTTGCATTAGTGCTTATGTGTTAACTCACCTATGAAACAGCAGTCTGTTGTTGAAATGCTGCTCCTGTGCGTCTGTAGAGCCTAGAGCTGCAGTTGATGGGAGCACAGAGAATATGGGAAAATTGAGTATCTCACTTGAAGTGAGTGGAAATATTATCTATTGATGTAAAGCCACCACTGGATTCAAGATGCCAGATTATGCATTTTATGGGAGGGGATGAGGTGAAATGGGTCTTGATTTTATTTTGGTTGAGCTGTGTAAGGAACAGTACAAGCCTATGTAAAGAGTACAAGAGTACAACCCTAACCCTATAACCAGACATAGGCCCTTATGAATATAGATCAGAGAAGATGTGGCCCAGGAACTGAGTTAGCTCTGTCACGAATTCAGGAGTTGAGTTCAGAAAGTGCTGTACTCTCGGCCTGATTCCTCTTGCCTGATGAGCGCTAGAAATTTCTGGTCTATCCTGCAAGTTTTTCTTAAAACAGATGCCACTAACAGTTTTTTTAAACCTAGAAGTAAAAAAGAGTGATAAAAAACAAACAAATGCAAGACTAGGCTAGGTGATACCTTTATAGGTCACTTATAAAAATAAAATGGAAGCTGAGCTTTCAATAGCAGGCTATCTTTATCAAAGTATTGTACCAAAAATCATTCTTGGCAGAGAACATAATAATTAATATATATGATGATTTCTTTGACTCCTTCCTTGTAATGCACAGCTGCAACTGGATATAAGGCCTAGTTTGTTTCCAAAAAATAAAAAATCTTGACTGGAAAGGACAGGTGAGAAAGGTTAATGAGTAGAGAATTTCCATTATTCTTTCTGACTTAGTTTTATATCAGGGAGCTTTAAAAGATTAAGAACAGAGAGGAAGAGAAAAGGGAGGGGAGAGACGAAGGTGGCAACTTTTGACTTTCTGTGTATTTTCCATTACTTTGACCGTTCTTGTGGTAATCCATTCCAAATTAAATTAGTATTAACAGCTGAAATTATTTTCCCCTCGCCTTTTGTTCCTCTCTCTTAACAGAAGATTAGAAAAGAGCTTTTCCAGTTGTGCTAATTAACTTTAGAGCTGTCATCCCATTTCATTTAAATCTGAAACTCAGATAAATATCAGATGAGAACAAAAATGTATGTGTAATCCAGTGTTTGTAATCCTGTTACTGTTAGGATTTATCATTCAGTGCATTTGAAATATTTTAGGGGACTTTTATCTCTATTTGGCTGTTTTTAGGTGTGAGTTTCAAAAGTAATGGGGGAAAATTACCCCCCCCCCGTTTCATTTAGAGAGCGAATACTGTTTCTTTTTTGTAACCAATAGAATACACTGGAAAACTATATGTCAAATTGTGTAAGATATAAAGATGTATGGAAGAGAGTAAAATTTGGTTTAACTGGTAATAATTTATTTCCAAATAATGTCCATGGGATAAAAGCTTAGATAATTTCTTTGTTTCATAATGAGCTTTTTTTTTTGTTTGTGCTGGTCTTAACTCCATGACACACCTCCATGTTACATGTAGAGATGGGCACGACTAGGGAAAATGACGTTTTCGAGTTGTTGTGTGTCGGAGGTGGCCCGTTTCGGACCGTTTCCGTTTTTCGCGAAATTTCGCAAAAAAATGTCGTTTTGTTTTTCGGTTTTTCGTCTGTCGTTATACTGGTTTGGGGGGGTAGCGGGCTCCTGGAGGCACCTCTCTGGGGTGGGTGCCTCCTCTGGCCCGCTAATAGGGAAAGCGGGCTCCTGGAGGCACCTCTCTGGGGTGGGTGCCTCCTATCCTCACCCGCCAGCGCTGCTACAAAAGGGCATGCATATTTATTTATTTATTTATTTATTTATTTATTTATTTATTTATTTAAAGGCTTATATCCCACCCATCTTCCCTGGCGGGAACTCTGGGCGGCTAACAATGTTAAAAACACAAAAATAAGTAAAAGAACCTCCGAGCGAGAAGCAACGGAGGGCAAGATGGCGGCAATAGATAGGGACGGGGGGGGGAACCTATCTGATAAGGTCACCATAGGCCTCTTTAAAGAGGAAGGTCTTCAAGGCCCTCTTAAAGGCAGGCAGGGACTCCAGCAGGCGCAGCTCAGAGGGGAGATGGCTCCAGAGAGAAGGCCCCACCACAGAGAAGGCGCGGTTTCGCGTGAGCGTTTTCCGCGCCTCTCTGGGTGTGGCCACTCTCAGCGAGTGCGCCTGCGACGATCTCATGGGTCTGGAACCGGATGCTCTCTGGGAGATACGCTCCGCCAGGTACCCTGGTCCCAAGCCGTGGAGGGCTTTGAAAATCAAAACCAGGACCTTGAACCTGATCCGGAAGACAACGGGAAGCCAATGCAGGCGGACCAGGACTTGGGGTGATGTGCTCGTATCTACGGGCACCCACCACCAGCCTGGCTGCCACATTTTGCACCCGCTGTAACCTCCGGACCAGGGTCAAGGGCAACCCCACGTAGAGGGCATTGCAATAGTCGATCCTAGAGATCACCAGAGCCTGCACGACTGTCCTCAGGGAGGACTCGTCAAGGTACTGGCGGATCTGGGCGATCCTGCGGAGGTGGAAAAAAGCGGCCCTGGAGACGGCCGTCACCTGGGCTTCCAGGGAGAGGGCCGAGTCCAGGACCACGCCCAGATTCCTGGCCCTGTCTGTAGGCTGGAGGGAGATACCCCCCAGACTAGGGAGGGGGCCATTGTACTGAGACGAGAGCGCCCCGAAGAACAGAACCTCCGTCTTCTCCGGATTAAGCTTGAGCTGGTTATCTCTGGTCCATTCCAGTACGGCCTCCAGGCACTGATCGAGGGAGCAAACGGCCTCCTCTGCAGATGAAGAAAAGGAGATATAGAGCTGCGTGTCGTCAGCGTACTGATGACAGCGAACTCCATATCTCCTGATGACCTCCCCCAGCGGCCTCGTATAAACATTGAACAGCACGGGGGAGATTGCAGACCCCTGGGGCACCCCACAAGGGAGAGTCCAAGGAGCCGACAAGACATCCCCCAGCTGAACCCGCTGAGTCCGGCCGCCAAGGAAGGAATGGAGCCAGGCCAAGGCCTGACCACCAATTCCCGCCTCAGCGAACCGGGCTAGAAGGTTACCGTGGTCGACGGTATCAAAGGCTGCTGAGAGATCAAGGAGGACCAGCACGGAGGAGCTCCCCCTGTCGGCCTCCCTGAGGAGGTCATGCTGCAGAGCGACCAGGGCAGTCTCGGTCCCGCGAAGAGGCCTGAATCCAGACTGGAAGGGATCCAGGATATGATTTACCTCCAGGTATGACTGAAGTCGGACAGCGACCACACCCTCGACAACCTTGCCCAGGAAGGAAACAGTGGCGATCGGACGAAAGTTGGAAAGGTCATCCGTCGCCAGGCCGGTTTTTTTAAGAGTGAGTTTCACCACGGTCTCCTTCAAGCAAGAAGGGAAACATCCCTCTCAAAAGGAGGCCGTGGCAATAGCAGAAACCCACTCAGGCATGTTCTCTTTGGCAGATTTATAAGCCAAGCTGGGCAAGGGTCAAAGGGAGTGGCTGCCGGCCGGCAATGAGCCATAGCTCTGGAGGCCTCTGCCGAAGAAACCGGCCCGAACTCATCCAGGAGGGGAGAACGGAGGAGTGAGGCACCGGAGATCCCAAAGGGTGGACTAGAGCAACTGGGGGGCAAGTCGGAACGGATGGCCTCAATTTTAGATGTAAAATGGGCTGCGAATTGCTCACTAGTGAAATCACTAGGATGAGGCCGCAGCTGACTGGGATTGGAGAGGTCCCGAACCACCCGGAATAACTCCGCCTCGCCAACTCTCAGGGAGGCAAATGACCTTCTAGCATCCCTGATCGCGTGAAGATAGCGGCCAGTCTGCTGTTTAAGGGCAGCCCTATTTACTTCCGTCCGGTTTGCCCTCCATATGACCTCCAGTCTCCTACGTTCTTGCTTCATCGACCGCAACTCCTCCGTGAACCACGGGGAGGAGCGGCCTCGACATCGTAGGAGGCGCTTAGGGGCGATCCAGTCCACCGCCCCGGCGGAACCCACGTACCACCTCTCCACCAGGGCATCGACCGGATCGTCTGCCAGACTGCCAGAGAGCTCCCCGAAGGCCTCCATAAACCTGGCGGGGTCCAGGAGCCTACGGGGGCGAGCCCAGATGTAGGATGGGCGCTCCCCGTGGGGCGGGGGGGGCGATCGACAGGGAAAATTTTAGCAGGTAATGGTCCGACCATGACACGGGCAGGGGCAAAATGCCCCCAACCCCCAGACATGAATCTGGCGACATGGAGGAAAAGACCAGGTCCAGGGTGTGGCCAGCTCTATGGGTAGGGCATAGAACATGCTGAGATAAGTTCATGGAAGTCATGGATTCCATGAATTCCAGAGCCGCACCAGAGAGTTCCTCCTCGGCATGCAGGTTGAGGTCCCCAACCACCAGAAGGCAGGGGGATCTCAACAAAGCAGCCGAGAGGAACTCAGCGATCTCTGGGAGGGATTGCGCTGGGTTGCGGGGAGCACGATACACCAGCACAATGCCAAACTTATCTCGCTGACCCACTGATAGATGGAGGCATTCCACCCCGGAACACATCATTGTCGCAGACCTACTAACACAAAGGGATTCCCTGTAAACGATGGCCACCCCCCCTACCCTCCGATCTGCCCGCCCACTGAACCTGAAACCCGGGCGGGCACAAGAGGGAGAGGGAGGCCCCGCCCTCAGCGCCCACCCAGGTCTCGGTGATTCATGCCATGTCGGCGTGCTTATCCAAGATAGAATCAAGGATGAGTGGGGTCTTGTTATGCACCGACCTGGCATTAATCAGGAGGCAGGACAGGTTGGAGGCGCTGGCGGGATGGCACTCAGGTAGATGGCGGAGGGCGAGGGGATCAGAATGGGGGACAGGCGGTAAGTGCCGGACCCGAGTTCTTCTTACCCGACCGATCCCTCCATCCAGAGCGTACCTCCCACGGCCAGACACCATAGAGATACGAGTCCCTGCCGACATGGTGGCCTAAGAGGGAAGGGGAGCAGAAAGAAAGTAAATAAAATAATATAAAAACAATACAGTTAACAAGGGCAAAATACACAACAAAATGCAAAATACAGTAAAAAATTATAACAAAATGCAAAGGAGCTATAAAACACAATAAAAGAGAGACAACAAAAATTGGGTGCATGAACCAGGGCAGAACGGAAGTAAAAGGAGGGGGGAAGGGGGAAGTACAGAGATAAGGTAGGCTAAGGCCCACCAAC
>JAHTLZ010001858.1:8920-43508 GCA_023846285.1 Phrynocephalus versicolor
ATTATTATTATTATTATTATTATTATTATTATTATTATTATTATTATTATTATTATTATTATTATTATTATTATTATTATTATTACTGCAGAGCTGGAAGGGGCTCAATGGCTTATCAAGCCCAGTCCCTGTAAAGGAGGCCCAGTGGGGAACTGAACTCCCAGTCTCTGACTCTGCCAGATGCCTAAACCAATGAACTATCCATTCTAGGCTAGCAGCATATTTCCCCATTATTATTATTATTCAAGCAGCTTCTGCTTCCTTCAGTTCTGAGTCTGGACTGGGCAATGTGTGACCCTCCTGATGTTGTTAGACAGCCACTCCCATCATCCTTCTCCACTGGTTAGGATGGATGAGTGTTGCATTCCAACAGCATCCAGAGGCCTCAAGTTCTCCAGTCCTGCTTTATCTGTTTCATAACTGCAGGCAATGACTGCATCTTCCTCTTAGATGATATTTTTTACCAGAAGTCAGAAAGGTTCCTTTCTGGACTACAGGTCTCAGAAGCCCAGTGACCATGTTCTCTACGGGATTATGGGACTCGTAGTCCAGGAAAATAACCAGAACTCTCCCTAGCTCTGTTCATTCCTTCACTTTATGTCTATGTGTGGTATTCTGTATTCCATCCTAACTGCTCTGCAATTTCCTAGTTTTTAGAGCATCAGTGCATCAGTGATAAAATCATAATAATAATCTTGCCATGCACCAAGGAAAATTAAATTGTGCAGATCATAAATTAAGGAAATCTTGCAAGTCATACATTAAGCAGATGAGTGTGATTGTTTCGGGTTGGCTAGTCATGGAGAACGGTGAGATATAAAAGAAGATTCAGAGATTTCAGTAGGCATCCTCACACACTTCCAAGTGTACAGCAATAAGAACTAGAAACTCTTAGGCTTTTTAAAAAAGAGAGAGGTGAGATTTCAAGGTGTTACATTCCTCACTAGTTTGTCTGTTTTTTTTTAAAAAAAAAATACAGTAGGACTCCGGTATCTGCTAGGGATTGGTTCCAGGCTTTCCCGTAGAAAATGAAAACCATGGATAAGAGGGAATACCAAAAAACTCCAAAACTGCTGCTTTGTGACAGTACCTTGCTTTACAGCTGCTGTTTTGCAACAGTAACTTGCTTTGCAGCTGCTGAATTATTTAGTTATTTTTTTTCCTCTGCCAACCATGGATAACTGAATCAGTAGATATGGGGGTCCTACTATAGTTCTATATAATTACCAAGAGACATACCATCCTGATTACCAATATATATACTGTATCTTTCTTCCTACTTAGGGTTGTCCTGGATGCTGGTGAATCCCCTCTCTCTTTGCACCACCCAGAAGCATGCTGTTATACTTGTATCACTGCCAGATGAAGTTACTTCCACACCATTAACTCCCAAAGCCATGCCCTCTGCTTGGATCACTGGTTTGTGCCACTCGTAATTTCTGACAGTGTGCAGGGGGTGCTTCTGGCACAAGGCAAACAGGAAGAAGCACCCTTTATGCCTGGCTAGAAATGTGATTGGGAGGCCTCTGTGCACAAACACGGGATAAGGTCCACACCTGTCGAAAGAAGGTGGAACTCGAGCCTTTTTCTTTTTATTGGTTTCCCCACCCCACGCTGAGTATTTGCCTTCCTGTTTGCCCAAGGCAGTTTTCTCCAGAAGGAATGGCCTGTTGCAGGAAATGGGTCCGTTTGTTCATTTCCTCCTCTGACTTCTGTGGATCGGGTTTCTCATAAGCGATCAGCCTTCAAGTCACGAAATGCAGGTTAGGGAGTGGGGAGGGGGGAAATGAGCCTCTGAGCAGAATCCCTTCTAGGAAAATGGATCTCCTTCCTTCCAAGGTAGCTACTGCACCTTTGCAAAAAACAAACACAAAAAAACCCCCAAAATTAATCAGAAATGTTGTTCTGGAGCTAAAACTTTTGGGATCTGTCACCCCACATGGGACTGCAGAAGCTATCATCATCATCATCATCATCATCATCATCCTCATCATCATCATCATCATCATCATCATCATCTCAGAACTGTGGAGCTAGAAAGGACCCATCAGATCCAGCCTCTGCCAGTGAGGAACTGGGAGGCACTCTCCCAATATCCAGCTTTGTAGACAAGAACAAAAACCACTGAGCTATCCAGCAGTTCAATGTGGAGGTGAAACCCTCATTATTTTATTATTATTATTATTATTATTATTATTATTATTAACCCCACAGCTAACTACGCTGGATTTTCTATTACCAATCACTAGTCGAACGCTTCCCAAATGTTTAAGACTCAGTGATGTACCGGAGAATTATGCGAGCAGATCCCAGTAAGGCGGCTTTCTGCATCTGACTGATGGTGACTTTGTCAACTCCTATTTCTTCTAAATATTTGCTTAGCTCTTTGGGCACTGCACTCAGCATGCCAATTACCACTGGGACCACCTGTACCGGTTTATGCCAGAGTCTCTAAAGTTCAATTTTCAGATCCTTATATCGGGTAATTTTTTCAAGTTGTTTCTCAGTGACTCTACTATCACCTGGTATAGCAACATCAATGATCCACACTTTTTTTCTTCTCCACAATCACAATATCTGGGATATTATGCTCCAAAACCCTGTCTGTTTGTATTTGGAAGTCCCAAAGTAATTTTACATGTTCATTTTCAGTCACTTTTTCAGGCTTATGATCTCACCAGTTCTTTGCTACAGGCAGATGATAGTTCTGACACAAATTCCAGTGGACCATTTGAGCAACTACATTATGACGTTGTTTGTAATCAGTCTGTGCAATTTTCTTGCAATAACTCAATTTATGGTCGATAGTTTCATCTGCCTCTTTACAGAGTCTACACGTGGGGGACTCAGCTGATTTTTCTATTCTAGCCTTAACTGCATTTGTTCTGATAGCTTGTTCTTGAGCTGAAAAAATCAGGGCTTCTGTCTCTTTTTTCAGTGTTCCATTGGTGAGCCATAATCAGGTATTTTCCTCATCTACTTTTCCTTTGACTTTTTCGCTTTATTATGCCAGCTATCAGCTCATATTTGCATTGTTGTTTTCCTGTATTGACCCTTTGTTTGCTTTACTTTAAACACCTCCCTGTTCTTAACCTTCAATAATACTGGCTCTGTACTAGAGATGGGCACGACCAGGAAATTTTTTTTCCCGAGTTGTCATTTTTCGGGACGGGTCCATTTCGGGTTGTTTCCGTTTTTCGCGAAATTTTTCAAAAATTTGTCGTTTCGTTTTTCATTTTTTCGTTTGTCATTTCTACCGCGATTTCGCAATTTGACGTCCCGACCGAGACTCCCAGTTGCGGTGCTCGGTGTTTTTGCGGGGGCGGGGAGGTGCGGGCGCAGGGTGGGCGGCGGTGGCAGGGGGAGGGGCGTGCGGGCGGGCGGGCAGCGCGCACGGATCCCGCAAATGACCCAGGGCAGGCGAAAAACAGTTTGTTAAACTGTGGGTGATGGACTTGCTGCACAAGACTAGTGCATCCTATACAATAAAGCAAACAACGTGGGCAGAATGCAATATATTTCTTTTTTTTTTCTCTTGGTCAATCATGCTGCTGGTGCTGAAGCTGATGCTGAACCGGCTCGCCACCCTACTTGGTCTGGCTGCCGTGCCTGTTATACTTTTTTGTTGTTTTGTTTTGATGCTTTTATCCATCCCATCTCACCTCCACCTCTCTCAGAGGCAGCAGGAGAAACAGACATTCCGTTCCTCCCCATATCTGGATGAGGGGTCTACTCTACTCCTCTCAAATTGCCCCCCCATCTCCAAGGTCCTTCTGGCTTCACACACTGTAAAGACAAGCAATTAAGCCAAAGCCAATGCAACCCTGCTGGCCATTTAGTGGTTAGAGTCTGATATTAGGGTTGGGTTAGGGTTATAGGAATAGTTTAGGTAGGGAATGGGATAGTGGGCTCTGGGTTGCTCTGACTTAAGTTTTATAGCCCAGAGCCCACTAGGCTATACAAGGAGGACTATGGGCGTCCACAAGGCCAGAGTAAGGGCGGCCACAAGGCAGAGTATGAGACCACAGAGCCTGAGTACGGGAGGCTCATCATTGCCAGCTCCAGTATAAAAAGGAGCTGAATGGCCTGACTGAGTATGCAAGTAAAATGCCATTGTCCTTGGGTCAGTGTCTTGCAGCCCAGAGGACAGAGTAGGGGAGCCCAAAAGGGCTGAGTCTGAGACCACAGGGCCTGCCAACGGGAGGCCAGCTCGATTATCCAAAGATTGCAGAATGGCCTGAGTACACAAGTAAAATGGGTAGACTGGAGTTTTTTCCAGCACACAAGTACAATGTCCTTCTCAGTGGGTCACAGACAGTGTTGGGCAGCCCAGAGGATAGAGTGGCGGTCAGAGGCCAATCACCTTGAGTCTGGTCTGGCATCACATGGCCTGCGAACGTGAGCCCACAGTCAGCCAGCCCTTCTCAGTGAGCCACAGTGTATTGCAGCCCAGACTGAAGAGTAGCGGAGGACACATAGCCTGAGTCTGAGGCCACAGGGCTGCGAACAGGAGGCCACAGGTATTCAGCCCTTCTTTGTGAGTACCACCATGAACCACACCACATGGCACTTTCTGACAAACTCTTGGTGGTGCAGTACGTACGAATGCAAGTACAGTTCCCTTCTTAGTGAGCCACTGTGTCTTGCAGCCCAGAGGAAACAGTGGTGGAGGCCACAGAGCTTGAGTGAGTCTGAGTCTTAGACCACACAGGCTGCAGAAAGGACAGCAAGCCAGATTCTGAGTCTGACTCTTCCTTCTCAGCTGTGTGCTGGTAGACTTGCTAACTGCCGGCCCGGCAATCTACTACCATGCCCTTCTTAGTGAATCACAGTTCCCACACAACTCCAAGAGCCAAGCCTGGAACTTTCAGGGAAACTGTTCTATTAGTAAATGTGGTGGTGACAGAGTGCGACCAGCACGGCAGTAAGTTGTCCTACTTAGTGAGCCACAGTGTCTGGCAGCCCAGAGGAAGGAGTGGCTGGAGGAGGCCACATAGCCTGAGTCTGAGGCCACAGGACCTGAGTAGGGGAGGATCATTGCCAGCCACTCAGCCAGCTCCAGTTCCCCAACGTGGCTGAATGGCCTGAGGACGCCAGGAAAATGCCCTTCTTCATGAGCCACAGTGGTTTGCAGCAAATGGAACACAGTAGCCCTTCCTCGACAGACTCACAGTCAGTGACTCAGAGTATCCACCCACAAGGACCAAGGCTGGACCTTTCCGACAATCTGTTACGTACGCATAAACAGGTATGCTTCCCTTCTTCGTGAGCCACAGTTGGCAGCCCAGTGGAAAAGCAGAGGCCACATGGTGTCTGACTCTGAGGCCTGAGTCCAGTCTGAAAAAAGGACTGCAACCCATAGGGTCTTCCTCCACAGCTATGTGCTGGTTTCCTGGTAAACTCCCAGCCCAGCCATGTTTCCTTCTCAGTGAGTGACATAGCTTTGCAGCCCATGGAAGACAGCAGGCCTGAGAACCACAGACTCACAGTCTGTGTGAGTCAGAGTATCCACACAGAACCAAGCCTGGAGGCTTCCTTGCTCCCTCCCTTCACAGAGAGCCACAGTGCATTGCAGCCCAGTGGCATGCCCTTCGTAGTGAATCACAGTTCCCACAACTCTAAGAGCCAAGCCTGGAACTTTCTGGAAAACTCTTCTATTTGTAAATGGTGACAGAGTGCCACCATCACGGCAGTAAGTTGTCCTTCTTAGTGAGCCACAGTGTATGGCAGCCCACTGAAGAGTAACGGTCCGGAGGCTGACAACACTCCCACACAGCGGCACTACTTCCTGCAGAGGCCTGTCACTGTCCCAGGCAGAGTCCAAGGGTGCTTTCGCATGAGGTGGCTGCGCAAGCCACTTGAGGAGAGCAAGGCAGAGTTTTGCCTAATCAATTACGTTACGGGCCCACGGCTGTTTTCTACTACACAAGCAAAAAGTCCTTCTCAGTGAGTCACAGTGTGCAGCCCAGAGTGAAGGGTAGCGGAGGCCAGAAGGCCAGACTAGAGGGGGTTGAAGGAGAAGCACCTAGTTAGGAATCTCCCCTCCTTCTGCCTCTGCCAAGGGATTTCCCAACCTGGATTGTGTGAAACCCCCCCCCCCCCCATGTTCGATGACAGAGTTCCCCAGTTCTAAACAAAATACTTGATGACTGCACCTGTTACAGTTGGTCTTCTCAAGTGATTTTCCGCCTAGAGGCAGGGGCAGCCGGGGTTGCTGCATGGGCAAGTTGAGGGGAGTGGCCAACAGGGCGCATGTCGGCTCAGAGGCTGAACTTGAAGCACTAACTGCTGTTAGGGTGAAGGAGAAGTGCCTGGAAGGCCTCCTCTAAGCCGGGAGTGCCGGGAGCCTGACAGGAAGGCAGGGAGAAGACACAGAGCTTGAGTGAGTCAGAGTCTTAGACCACACAGGCTGCAAAAAGGACAGCAAGCCAGAATCTGAGTCTGACTCTCCTTCCCAGCTGTGTGCTGCTGGTAGACTTGCTGCTAACTGCCGGCATTCCATCTACTACCATGCCCTTCGTGGTGAATCACAGGTTCCACAACTCCAAGAGCCAAGCCTGGAACTTCCTCCTGACAGGCTCTTCTATTTCTAAGAAACAAACGATTATTGTGCAGAAATGTATACACACACAGTACGCGCAAGTACATTCCACTCCAGCCCTTCTTAGTGAGCCACAGTGTTCTGCAGCCCAGAGGACAGAGTAGCGGAGGCCTAAACATCCCCCAAACCCTAACCCTAACCCCACCACCAACTGTTCCTGATGAGTGTTCCCACAACTTCTCACATAACTCATCATCATCAACCACAACCTACAATTGCAGCCAGTAAGTTTTCTTGTCCAGCAGTCTTTGTTCAGGGGTTTTGGCGGAAATGATTATAAAATGTTTAAGCAGTGAGTGCCTAGCTTGAACATCAGGTATAGGTACTGTGTTCAGGTTAGTTGTCAGAATAAGTGAGTATTTCTGCATGTTATTTGCAGGAAAAGCCATCATTACATACACAAGTAACATAGTTAATGAGGTTAAAAAGGCAGAGTAAGATCCATATACTTTAGCCAAGCCCAACAGTGTGCTACAGTACTAGTACTGTAAGTTTTCATCCCTTCTTAGTGAGCCACAGTGGTTTGCAGCCCAAAGGAAAGAGTGGCAAAGGCTCTGAGTCCACAGGGCCCGAGCAGGGGAGGATCATTGCGAGCGAGCTCCAGTACCCCAAGGAGCGGAATGGCCTGAGAACGCCAGTAAATTGTCCTTCTAAGTGAGTCACAGTGATTCCTTCTGGCTCGGGAGGCAGAGTTTCTCTCGAAGTCGCCAAACCAGAAGACCAATTTTTGGCAACCAAGGAGACAGAGTGAAAGCAGGAGAACTGGGCTATTTCTTTAAGGCTGTAAGGAGGAGAGCTAGCCCCCTGCTACTCAGTCTTTGAGGTAGGTTGTTGTAAAGTGCTCCCTGACCACTTTGTAAGCAGATTGGCCCCCAAACCCCAGGGAAGGGAGGGAAGCACCAGGGAAGGCAGGTTTTGGGGTCTCACTCAGACCAGACATGGACAACGGGGAAAAATTGGGCCACTACACAGACCCTTTCAAATGACACTTTGAGTGTTCCTGCCTGGTTTGGAGCCAGGCAAGGGCTGCAAAAATTGGGCCACTAATAGTACCCTTCAATTGTGTGTGTGTGAGAATACAGGAAGGCAGGCAGTCAGGCAGTCAAGCAGGCAGTTTGGCAGGCATTTAGGCACTCGGCAGGTAGTCACAGGGCCAGCCAGGCAGACAGGCTTGTAGGGAGGCAGGCAGGCTTGCAGGCGGGCAGGGAGGATTGCAGGCAGGAAGTTAGGTTACATGCAGGAACTTAGGTCTTGGAGTGTTGGGGTAATCCCAAGGTGGAAAGGTTGAAGCGGATGAAAGTCAACCTTTCCACCGTCTCCGGGTCCAGGCGAGAGTGGCGCGGCCTCAGGACATCTCCCATGTGGGAGAAGACACGCTCATTCTGGACACTGGTGGGTGGGATGGACAAGAGGTCCAACGCCAGAGTCGAAAGAGCGGGCCAGATGTCTGCCTTTCTGGCCCAGTAGTGGAGTGGGTCCGAGGTGAGGGGTTGGAGGGGCTCGGCCATGTACTCCTTCACAATGGTCAGAGCGGAGTCCGGTTCTTCTTCCTCCCTTGCCTCCACTGAGGAGGAGACTGCCATGGCTAGGGCAGAGGCCAGGTAGTTGGCTGCTGGTATGGAACCTGATCTCTGGGTGTACGCTCCTGGAGTACAGAAGGATGAGGATCCTTGCGAGGATTCCTCTTCTGCATCGCTCTGGCTTCCGTGCACCCTCGGAAACACCTGGCCCTGATTGGAGAGAGCCCTGACTTGACGGCATAGCTCCGTCTTCCAGGAGTTCAGGTTGGCAGCACTGCCCGCCAGGGAACCCTTGACGTGAGGGTCGCACAGGCATGCCATCTGGTACACGTTTTCCCTCCTTAGTGGGCCAAGGCGGGTATCCACGTCGGTCAGCAGCCTGTCTGCCAAGGCCCTGCTCTTTGGGAGAAGATTGGCTTCTTCCCGGATAGTGGCCTCTAGGCGTTGGCGAAGGGCATTTACCAGGGGGAGTAAGTGGCCCAGGCTGGCGTTGTAGCTGCTGAGGACATGGGTGGTCTCCTCAAAAGGCTGCAGGATACCCACCATCTGGGAGAGGGCGAGCCACTCAGTAGCACCAATGTCCAACTCCCTCCCCTCATGCATGACTGGGGTGGTTGACATGACGTATTCCACCACTTCCCTCTGCTCCACCAGGCGCTTGATCATTTCGTAGGTGGAGTTCCACTGGATCAGGATGTGCTCTGGTCGGCCCGTCTCCACCTGCCTATCACGCATCATCCTGGATGCCTTGACGCTGCAAGAGAAGTGGCCCACGATTTTCCGACACTTGTCCAGCAAGGCCTTGGTCTCCCGGGTCCCCTCACTCCAGGAGTCCTTTGCTGCACCCAGCCCAATGGCATCGCCCACCACTAGATGCAGTTTGTGTGCTGCGCACATAATGCCCTGGAACCCTGCACCACCACCCGCGTTGGTCATGTTACAGCTCGCGTCAGTAACCATGAATCCGCGATTGACCTGCCCCTCAGTCGCCAATCCCCACTCTCGCATTGCTGTCTTGAAGACCTCAGCAATGTTGAACCCTGTGGCGTTGTCCTCCATGCTTTGTGCCTGGAGAAGCACCACCCTATACCCTCTTGGGGTGCTGCCTTGTGGCTCCCCCTGCAGCTGTTCTTGGGATGTCCTGGGCTCCAGGACCTCCTTGGGTTGCCACCAATGAGCCGTCAGAGAAGTGAAGTGGATCTTCCTCCCTCTGGCCGCCTGCAGCAGGGCCCGGATCCTGTCCCTGACAGACTCATAAAGGGAGGGAATCACCCGCCTGCTGAAGGTACACCGGGATGGAGGCTCGTACCATGGAGCCACGTACTTCATCAGGTGCCTGAAGCCTGATGACTCCACAAAGGAGAGGCCACCATTTCACCGACCACTCGAGTGGTGGTCTCCTGTGCTTTGGCCCTATTTCGCTGGCTGACAAAAGTCCCACACAGCGGCACCACTACCTGCAGAGTGGCCTGCCTCTTCCCACTCTCAGCAGCGGTTTTGTCTTTTTCTTTGCCCATGCCTTCTTCCCCTCTCTTTCTCCCTGAGGAACCAGGCCCTGACAGGGTTCCAGGCAGAGTCCCAGGGTGCTTTCACATCAGGTGGCTGCGCAACCCACTTGAGGAGAGGTGTTTGGGGTCATTCCCCCTGCGCACCACCACCCCGCATTTCTTGCACACCGCCATCCTGGGGTCTTGTGGGCTGTTCTCAAAATGCTCTCAGAGACACCCGCGTGGCTTAGTGAAAGTACCGGCCCCTCTGTTATTGCCTGCTGCCGCTGCTGTGGTGGTGATGTGGCCTGTGGCCTGCCTGGAAAGTAGAGTACTTCTGCTGTCACTGGTGGTACTCTGGGAGGAAGGAGGGCTGCTCCTTCCATCACTGTCTGAAGCCTGCCCTTCGCCGGTTCCTGCCATCAGGTCCTCAGAATCTGGAACCGCTAGATTCAAAGTGCCCGTTTCTGATTCTGATGCCATTTCCGACTCCGAGTCCTCGTCTTCTTCCTGATCAAGGAGGTCGGAGTCAAGTATCGGTGATGAAGGGATTTTTATTGCCTCATCCATGCTTCCCTCAGTGACAGAGGATGGTATGGTACTGGTTGTGGAGCTGCTTGGTGAGGGAGTACTATCTGCACTACTGCCTGTGTCTTCCATCAGTAATGCGGCCCGATTTATCTTAGTGGGGGTCCCCCTCTCCTTCCCTCTGGCTGTGCCACCCCTCCTATTTTTTTCATTTCTCAAAGTATTAGAAAATAATAATGGCACTGTGTTCTACAGTAGGACAATTCAAGTGATCAAAGTAAACTTGCGCTGGCACCCACCAAGGGTGTGCCTTGTAACTAACTAGTTGTAAATAAATGAACAAGCAAGCACACTAGTGCAGGAGTAGTACTGTGTTGTACACTGTGAGCAAAGTAAACTTGCACTGGCACCAACCAAGGGTGTGCCTTGTAAAGTTGTAAATAAATGAACGAACAAGCAAGCACACTACTAGTACAGGAGTAGTTTGTGCATGCCTGGCACTTTTGTACACTGTGAGCAAAGTAAACTTGCGCTGGCACCCACCAAGGGTGTGCCTTGTAAAGTTGTAAATAAATGAACGAACGAGCAAGCACACTACTAGTATAGGCAGGAGTAGTTTGTGCACGCCTGGCACTTTTGTACACTGTGAACAAAGTACTAAATGAAATAAATCCTCCTCTCTGTCTCACAAAAAAGAGAGGAGAAAATAAAGAGAACTGCTAGGCTTGCTTGCTATTCCCAGCCTGAACCCACAGCACTGTGATGGAGGCAGGGTCAAGGAGCTTGTTGCCACTTGCCAGCACCAGCAAGCAAATGAAAATGAACTTTTGAAAATAGAATAGAAAATAAATGGTAGAGTATATATAAATCCACAAGCCTCCCAAAAACCTCCCCTTTCAACTGTTGAAGCACTAAATGAAATAAATCCTCCTCACTGTCTCACAAAAAAGAGAGGAGAAAATAAACAAAACTGCTAGCAATGAAATGAAAATGAACTTTGGAAAATAGAAAATAAATATTGAATGGTAGTATACTCAATATCCACACCTCCCCCCCCAGTCAAACCTAAACCAATATCAGAAAAAAAAAATCCTGACAAACTTCAGGAATAAACTCGCTGCTATTCCCCACAGCAGAAAGGTAATGAAATATTTCCTATTCCTAAAAATTCAATTGAATTCCCTCCCTGCCTGCCTAACTGAATCTAAAGGCTCTGCGAAATCGAAACTAGTCTAGCACAGCAACCAGCTACACACAGCCCTCTCCCACCCACATACAAGCCCGGACTGCGACTGTTCTGGGATCGCCCCGGCTTTTTATACCCTCTTGCACATCCAGAAGTGTCAGTCAAAACCTGGCCATGCGATTGGTGGAATGGGTCAAAAAAATTGCATGGTCCCATCCCATGGCCAGCCCATCATTGTGCAATGCGCACGTGTAAAAAAATAAAAATAAAAATAAAATAAAATAAAATCAATGGAGACGTTTTGTTGCAAGAAAAACCCACTGCTGCTACTATAAAAAATCAGGCATATAAAATAGCTAATTTTCGCATGTTTCTGTGGTGCTTTGGTGGGTTTTTGGACCACGATTTAAAAAAAATATTGTGGTCGCCATTTTGGATCCCCCCCACACCGCATGGCAAATGGATACGCCAAGGATGCCCCCCCCCACCCTGGTACCAACAGCCCAGGACGGGGGGGGGAGGCTGGAGTGGGGACCCTGTGAGAAGGTGGTTCAGTGCTCAAAAATAGACTAAGTCTGGAGAGACAAGAAGTTCTCAAAAATTGAGGCTGAGACAAAATGACAAGTTCACAGCGCTGGTTTATTTAGCAAAAAGCAAAGTACAAAAGAAAAACAGAGCTCTATGCATAGAGGGTCTTTCTCGTCAAATGAGAGAAGACCCTGATTGCAGCAAAATCCATGGTTCTTATACAATCTCAAACCCTTGTTCACACCCTTATTCGATCAACCACACCTTCAGACCACCCACGGCACTGCCCCTTGATCACATCCCCCACTGCAGTATACTAAGGTACATAAGCTCCTTGAACTTCTACTTTTTGCTTCAGTCCTCTCTGCCACCTTTCGCAACGGCTGCTTCCACTGCCAGGCTCTGCCAGCTGTCAACAGGAAACCACTGCAGCTCTGTGTACTCATAATATCATACCTCAACTGCTTTATATATTGAATACATATTGTTATTCATATCCACACTATTTATTGCTCACAATTTCCATTGATTAGAAGTATCACAGCTTACAGTTTCCCCCCTCTGGGACGTCTTCTGGACAGCTGAGGAAGCCATTTTGTCAGCAGGGGAAGCCATTTTGTCTCTGTTTCTTCAGCTAGGGAGCCCACCTTCTGTTAGAGTGCCCTCTGTGGGTACTTCTCTGGGTTGATAGCCGGGAGATCTCTCCTTTGTCATTTGCAGGGGTCTGGATTGAGGGTGGAGAGTTCCTAGACCAGGTTTGTATAGACTGGGCTGGGATCTCTCCGTTTGCAGTTTGGCCCATGTAGGAGGCGAACTAGGGTAGGTAGCAGGGAGCGAGGAGCAACTGGGCGGCCAGCCGGGCATCGCCAAATTCCCTCAGCATCTGGGGTGCAACCTGCTTGCATCCAGAGGCGAATTTCAGAAGATGGAGCAGTTTTATGATGTTCAAGTAAGTCATGGATACTCACAGGAGAAACTTTGGGTTTCATAAGAAAAAGCTGGGTGGCTTTGCCCGGGGGCGCCACAGCTGCCATTTTCGCTGCCTGATCCTCTCGGTTATTCCCCAAGGAAACTTCATCACTTAGTGCAACTTGGTGTGCTGGACATTTAACAATAGCCAACTGAGACGGAAGAGTGATGGCATTAAGTAATGTTTGCACATGTTTGGCATTCTTAATAGGTGTTCCATGGGAGGTCAAGAAACCCCTCTGTTTCCACAAGTGGCCGAAATCATGGGCCGCACCAAAGGCGTAACGCGAATCGGTGTAGATCATGGCTGATTTGTTGGCTGCAATGTGGCAAGCTGCTGCCAGGGCTATCAGCTCGGCTACTTGCACCGAACGGACACCTGGAAGCGAACCCGATTTCCAAGGTCTCATGAGAATTGCATACAGCATACCCACAAGCCAAGGAGCCAGTGTTGGTTCTATAACAGGACCCGTCACAAAACAAGACAAGGTCTGAGTTAGCCAGAGGAGAGTCAGACAAATCAACACGAGGTTTAGACATAGATGCACAGACAAGGTCACAATCGTGGGGTTCACCATCTACAGGAAGGGGAAGGAGCGAAGGGGGATTCAGGATAGGGCAACGAGTGAGAGAAACATTAGGTGAAGATAACAAAAGGGCTTCATACTTAGTAAGACGAGCTCCTGACAAGTAGGATGATGAAGTCTTGCTCAGCAGGGAAGCAACAGCGTGCGGAACTGCAACCACCAGATTGTGGCCTAAAACAATCGTGGTGGAAGCTTCAACCAGCCGTGCTGCTGCAGCAACAGCCTTCAGACATGGTGGGAAACCTTCAGCCACAGGATCTAGAGGTGCAGAAAAATAAGCCACGGGTCGTGGCGTAGTCCCATGGAGCTGAGTTAAAACTCCTTGGGCAAAATTGTCTTGCTCGTGACAAAATAAAGTAAAAGGTTCTGTATAGTCTGGCAGCCCCAGAGCTGGTGTGGAGCTCAAAGCCTTTTTGAGCGAGGAAAAAGCATGTTCAGCATCATCAGACCATGGCAGAGGTTCTGGTACATCTTTGTGGGTGAGAGCATGAAGAGGATGAGTGAGAGCTGAAAATTTTGGAATCCATTGGCTACAAAAATTAGTCATGCCAAGAAAGGCACGCAGTTGTCTTTGAGTAGATGGTCGTGGGCACTTCAAAATAGCCTCCACACGAGAAGGCAACAACGACCGACAACCAGTGTCAAGCCCCGCACACAAACACACAACCAGCCAAGTTCAGTTCTTTGTCAGGAACTTTAGTTGTAATCCAAAATACAGTCCAAATCAAGCCAGGATAACTTACACAGACAAATGCCAAGTTCAAAGGGAACAGAGAAACGGAGTAGTCAGGAAGCCGGTCCAAAGGTCAGGAAACAGGGAACGCCGTGGTCAGAAGCCGGTCCAAAGGTCAGGAACAAAGTCAGGATACACACAGGAACGTGGTGGCAAGGTAAGTGACGTGTTGCTCCCACCGAGGGCTCAGGGTAACCTGGCTAGCTTTATCCTGAAAACATGGAACACACCCATCTCTCTGGCAAGGCTCCTGCTAGAACTCAGGGCTCTGAGATCTAATCTTATGTCTGTCATTAAAGATCTTCTCTCTAGCCCTCCTATTAGTTCTTCTTTTCAGGATCCTGCTCCTAGCCCTTACAGGAGGAGGAGATGTGCCCTCAGCTGCAGCCTCAGACTCAGCTGTCTGCTGGGTTGAACTACAAGGCTCCTCCTGCTGCTCTTCAGCATTTAACCCTTCATATTCAGGTTCCATGACAGGCAGGGTCCTGGCAACCAGGGGAAATCGCGGTCCCTAAGTAAGTCACTTGTGACTGGCAGAGTTGCAACTTTGCTTTATTTGCTTTGTGACCCTTGTCTGCCAAGGCACATAACAGGACAAAAGAGTCCTGAAAACATGCCTCCACAGATGGAGAACACAACAATACGTCATCCACATATAAAATCAAAATGGACTTACTAGGGAAGGCAATGCACGCTAAGTCCTGGCGAATGGTTTGGGAAAAGATACTTGGAGAATCTGAAAATCCTTGGACTAATCTGCACCATGTGAATTGTGCGCCATCAAACTCAAAGGCAAACAAAAATTGACTTTCAGGATGCAATGGAATAGAAAAATAAGCATTAGAAAGATCCACCACTGTGAAACAAACAGCACATGCTGGAATATCAGATAAAATAGTGGCTGGATTAGGAACTGTGGGGTAAGACGGAATCACTACCTTATTCAAATGGTGTAGGTTTTGCACAAATCTATATTTTGTAGACCCGTCCGCAGTACGCTTTAGAACCGGAAGGATGGGAGTGTTGCAAGGAGACCTTGTACGGACAAGGACACCCTGGTCCAAAAGGGCGGCAATGACAGGTCTGATGCCCTCTATGTCATCCTTTGAAAGAGGATACTGACCAATTCTTGGAAAAGGTTTTGTTGGATCCAATTGGACCTTAACTGGAGAGGCCGATTTGATCAGCCCAACATCATTTGCATGAGCTGCCCACAAAATAGTAGGCGTCTGAGAAATCAACTGCTGGCGTCTAGCTTCTAAATCATCACCAGGAGGAGAAGAATTGACAAAGAGTTGAGTAAGCCTGTCTTCGACCAGAGCAAGTTGCAAAAGACCATGAACCTCATCCTCATGATATGCTGGAAAATCTAGAAAAATGCCATCAGGCTGACAGTAAATGGTACAATTCAGTTTACACAACAAATCACGTCCGAGCAAATTTACTGGTGAACAGGGGCTCAAGAGAAAGGCATGATCAGCAGTCAGTGGACCAAGCCGCAACCTGAGAGGATCAGAAACAGGATGAGGAACAACCTGATTAGAAATTCCAATTGCATTCACCACTTTCCCCGAAGAAGGAAAATGAGGAAAATCTTCCAATTTGATAGTTGATTTGGCAGCACCCGTGTCCACCAAAAAAGGAACCTCAATACCATTAACTCGACAAGTAAGAACAAGCTCAAAAGGAGAGAGAGAGAACGTATTATTTGGCTTTGAACAGGAACCCTGTTGGTCGGCGGCTAGTCAAAACACTAAATTAGATTGGGGATCATCAGTCACGTCTTCCGCCATAGGAGCCAATGGATATTGACCAGCACTCCGGGGCACAAAGGGCCGTTGAGAAGGTGGAAAACGAGCTCGTGGTCCGGGGACAGGGGGCGGCATCTGGTCATTGTAAGGACATTGAGATTGAAAATGCGAGGGGTCATTGCATATGAAACAGCCTCTGGGGTGTGGCGGACCCCAAGGCCGAGGTACCGGCAGGCGACCAGGGTTTAGAAATGAAGGAGGTGCCAGAGCATATCCATTCTGCGGGGGAGAGGACAGGGCTCTCAACTGAAGGGCCATCAATTTAGTCTCCTTCTCTTCCTTGGTTTTAGCAAAGGAAGAGGCAAAATGGCCCGCCACCTCAATAATTTCAGAAATGGATTTCGCTTTCCAACTGACAACATTAGTTTGGATGGCAGCGGAAAGCTTGGGCTGCAGGCCTTTGACAAAGAAAGTGACTACAGCATCAACTGCAGACTCGAAAAGGTTCTGGATACCACTATGCTGCTCAAAAACTAAACGTAAGTGGTCCATATATTTGGCAGGAGACTCAGCAGGCTTCTGTTTGCACCCGCGAATTTTAACCCAATCAGCCTTTTTAGGACAGACCGTTTGAATGGCATCAAGCAATTGCTGACGCAAATTCGGGAGCTCAGCCTCAGGAGAGGGGTGGCCGGCCAGTGGGCCGCTTGCTTTAGACGCTCCCACACCTCCTTAGGAGTAATGGCACGCAACAGCTGGTTAAGGTCAGCAAAAGAAGGCTGATAAGCTTCCATGATGGTAGCCAAATCTTCCCGGAATTTGACCGGATCATTCCGGATGTTAGGGAAATTTTGGGCCATGGTACGTATCTCAGTTTGAGACCACGGGACATGAACAGTTATAGTTTTAGGGTGACGAGTGCCATCATCTAGAGTTTCAGTGGACCCGGGCATTGCCCGAAGTGGAAAATTGGGCACAGGTACGTCTGCATCATCAAAAGGGATGCGATGCTTAGAAGGACCTCCAACTTCCATACCCACCGGGGTGGAAGAAATTGGAGGGCGATGGCGAAGGCAGTGATTCAACAATTTATGGTCCAACTCAGAGATAAGGGCACTGGCCAAAACTGATTGAGAGACGGTAGCCACATTGGTAGGGGAAGTTAACAATTCAAGGGCTTTCAGCTGGAGTGGTCCCAGATGTCGTGGAGTGCCAGAGGCATCTGGGGGAGACACCGCAGAGGACCCAGGGGTGGTATGCACAACCGTCTCCGAAAGGAGGTGGCGAATGCACTCCTCTGGACTGCCCTGAAGCAAAAGGGACTCACATTGGAGCAGGGCGGTAGAGGCATCCGAGAAAATGCGAGCCGTATTAGGGGAAAATTCCGAATTAGGGGAGAGGGACGGGGGATCGAGTTGGGAGGAGGAAGATGGAGTGGGGTCAGGAAGAGACAGGGTTGGCATTCCCCCAGAAGCAAATGCTTGAGAGGGAGAAGGGGTAAGCAGGGACGGAGTTTGGGAAAGTTGAGGAGGAGGGGAAGATGGGGACACGGTAACAGCAGGGACGGTAGGAGGATGAGGAAGGGAAGGTTGGGATTGGGTTGGAATAGGAGGAGGAGGAGGAGAAGGAGAAGATTGAGACGGGGAGACGGGCTGAGGAGAAGGGTGAGGAGATAATGGAGTGGGAAGAGGGATGAGCTCCATCGTCCATAAGAGCAGGTGCAACAGGAGCACCTGATTGTGGAGCGGGAGGAGCATATGGCGGGGGACGGTTAGTAGGGGGCCGAGGCAGGTCGACCAAAGGACGACTGCTAGAATGGGAAGGAAATTCCAGAAGAAAATCTGGTTCCTCTTCCTTAGATGGCAATGTTACTTGAGGATACAATTCAGTGAGGATTTTAGATAATTTAGATTTTAAGTCTGCCAGAGACTTTTCAGCTTTTGCTTTGGAATCTTTTAAAGAACGAATGTGGGACTCTCTGCACCGCTTTTCCATTTCAGACCACCATGTCAGGAAAGCTGACCAATGACCAGACGGCAAACTAGAGTCCCGTTTGGTCAGACATTCCTGAAGGTACTGGATTTTATCCTTATCAAAAGAACCCGTAAGGGGAAATTGCAATTTGGGATTTTCAGAAGTAAACTGATGCCAATCAGATAAAACCTTACAACTGTGAGGGCCATACCGAACACAAACGGACCACGCCGAGGTGCCTTTTTCTGGTAATTTAGAGGGAGCCAACGAGGAGTTACCCATTGAAAGCCAAACACACGGTCTGAAAAGAGACAAGAAAGACACACAAACAACTGATCATAAACTCATTTTTCCAACACTAGAACCGAAATACGGGGGCAAGAGCCACACAGAAATGGCGACGAAGTCCCGAAATACACATGAAAATCAACCGGGACCGAAAAGCGAATCCTCACCTCTTCAGACTGGGGAGAATAAGCCACAGCGGCTGGGCTGTAAAGAATTAAAGAGGCTGCAAGCACATTCAAGTTGTAGGAAGGAAAAGAGGCAGAAGCCGACGCCTGCGACTGTGAAATAGTGGGCTCAGGAGAAGGCACATATGGGTGTTAACAGGCATGTAATTTTTTTAAGAATCCACCTTTAGGAACTCCCGAGGGAGCAACCAAAGTTTCCGAGACAGCCTTCGCTTTAGGAGTACGTTTACCTCTAGAAGTGCGCTTTCTTTTCACAGTGCCCTTAGCGGGTAAAGGAGCTGTAGTAGAAATCACAGAAGCAGGAAGCAGGGCAGATGTTTGGCTTAGAGAAGTGCTAGGCACCGGAGCGGTTAGTAAAGCAGTCAGCCACGGACGTGAACGAGCCATACTGAAGAGTACTTAACTTAAATACTCAGCCCAGAGGTACGCTTTAGAGTGAATCACTGTCACTAAAATAAATCAAACAAACAAGAGGAAAGAAAAAAAATGCATCAAAGAACCTAGTCACTGCAAATTACGCCAAGCAACTGAATACAAATTTGCCCATAATGACAGGAGAGCTGTGGCATAGAACAGAAGCACAATCTGCAGCCCATGGGCCAAACTGCAAACGGAGAGATCCCAGCCCAGTCTATACAAACCTGGTCTAGGAACTCTCCGCCCTCAATCCAGACCCCTGCAAATGACAAAGGAGAGATCTCCTGGCTATCAACCCAGAGAAGTACCCACAGAGGGCACTCTAACAGAAGGTGGGCTCCCTAGCTGAGGAAACAGAGACAAAATGGCTTCCCCTGCTGACAAAATGGCTTCCTCAGCTGTCCAGAAGATTTCCCATTGTTGTCCAAATAGAGGACATCTGGACGTTACAGATGGGATATCAGCAAAATCAGCCAAATGGACGGTTAGGAATTCTCGGAGGAAAAACCATCCATTTTGCTGACTCTGCCCATAATAATCCTTCGTGCATGAGCCCTACAATCGTATGGGCATGAACCCAGTTTGCTAGCTAAAGTGCCCTCAACGTCCTAAACCTGTCCTACCATCCACGAATGCAAAAGCGTGGAAACACTCTCACAAGCAGCATGCGATAGATAGCTGCAACAGAAAAGAAACAGGAGAGAAAAGAAGCGAGAGCAAAGAGGGAGATAAGAAATAGACACTGATCATTAAAATCTTTTAACGGGTAGAGCAATCGTTGCAGTAGATTACTATATTAGGTCTCTCAACAACAGATGCACTACAATGATGAAAAACAGTCTGATAAATGTGGTGTCTGTTACAGGTGCCTGGCCCACATTTATAAAACAGGATAAGGCCTAACCCTAGCCCAAAAGGAACCCATAGGAAGTACCAAGCCAGAGAAATAGGCGAAGAAGAGTCAGGAAGACAAAAGAGGTCACTAGTAGGAGAACAGGCACGCGCCATGTGATGATAAGGTGGACATGACACGGTGCACAAACGGCACGACTCACAAGCCTGATCAGGAGAGCAAAAAGTACCTGGCTTACACTGGCAATAAGTGTCATTAGCAGATGTGCAAGGCAGAACTTGAACTTGATCTAATTCCCTGCAAATGGAGCAAGAGAAACACTGTGGAAGAGTATTATAATGCCTAGAAAAAGTGTGGGGCTCACAAGGCACACACACTGTGTCAAGCGTAGCAGAACAATAATGAGACAGATGGAAGCCGGGTGGGCATTTTTCACAGCAAAACTCCCCATGTTCCCCATGGAGATAATACTCATCCATGGGGCCACAAGTAACCCAATCTGAAGGAGTGCGAGCGAGGAAGGGAGAAAACCAAGCCAAGACAAGCAAAAACAGGAAGGAGCCCCACCCAGTCTTCATCTTTCAGCAAGAGCTTAGAAGAACTGTGGAGAAGCGAAGAGAGAAAGGCAGAAGAAGAGAAAGAGAAGCAGCTAAAATTCAGAAATTTCAAAGACTAAACACTTGATTAGTGCAGCTGCTGGGGCGCCAACCAGCATCGGCAGCAACCAAGTAGAGTCAAGTCTCAATCATCTGCAGAAAGGAGGAAAGAAGGGGACAGAGAAGAAAGAGATAAGGAAAGGAAAATAAACACACTTAGCTGATAATATATCTGCTTCAGGAGAAGTGTTCAAGAGCCTGGAGCAACGCATACAGCAAACTTAGAATCCTAAAATGAACGAGATTGTGAGTGCAGAGCACATAGGAATCTGGAGAAAAAGGTCCTCCATCAGTCTGAGTGGACACATTTACATATTGAGGCTGGCGCTTTGGTTGAGACGCGGCCAGGGACAGAGCAGGAGACACCGGTCTGGGTCTGCGTCGACACACTTGTGGGACCAAAGGTCCCTCTACATCCATGGGCTCTGAGATGGGCACCAGAGCTCGAGGAGGAGAGAGATCCAGGGGCATCCCTACATTTTCTTGTGCAGTAGCAAGGGGATGGGATCCCGAGCTGGTAGAAAGCGGATCAGAGAGCTCCTCCAGGTCAAGAATGGGAGGAGAAGGTGTCTGGAGGGCTTGATCAAAACGATCGACAGCTTCGTCGATCTGTTGATCTAAATTCTCAACAGCTTCGAGGAAGTCTTGAAACACATTATGGTCAGACATAATGAACAATTTAATTTCCAAAAAGGGACGGAAGGTCTTCCAAAATGGTAAGTAGCTCAGAATCTGACAAAATTGGGGAAGGTGAGAACCACTGCCAGGGAAAGTAAGAGGCCGGATCAGGGGAAGGGGGTGGAGAATAAAATGATCCGAACCAATACCAAGGGAAAATATCAGAAGGAGATGGAACCCTTCGGGCAGCCCGACACAGTGGGCACGTTCGACACTGAGGGGCGTCTAAACTGGGGCAGGTGCACTGTAATCTGGGACAGGGGAAATAGACCCAGAAGATGGCAATGCCGGTACAAATTGGTAATCAAACCACCTGAGTTCGTCGAAGTCCGAAGATGAATTCGAACTTGAAGGAACATAGTCAAACTCTTGAAACGACAACCAATCGTCTATCAGAGTTAGTTCAGAATCAAGAGCAGAAAAATCATCCCACTGGGGGGGAAAAGGAGAAGAAGAATCAATGACTTCGAGATCTTCAAAAGGAGTAGGAACGGAGAAGGGACTTAAAAAACGGCTCTACAAAACTTGGTAAAGGCAATGGAGCATCTGGGAGAAGGGGTAACAGAAGGGACAGAATACCCCGGTGAGAATCATTCGGAACTGGAGGCATGACTTCTTATATAAAACGTTGACAAGACAAAGAAACAGAACACAGGAGCAAGCAAAAATAAATTTAAAAACCCACAATGGGGTTTTTTTTTTAAAAAAAATCTCCAAGTAAAGGGCCAACCTAAGGAAAATGTGGCAAAGCTGGAAACTAAGAATAGCATCTAATCTAGGCTCTCACTGAAGGACCCAAGAACAACGGCAATTCTGGCGGATGCCCAGCTCCCCAGTCGCGTTTTCCCGATCCTGTGAGGATGATCAGTCCTCACGGAGCAAATCCCCCTGATTTGCCCTGGCCACCTCACTCTTGTGACCTTTCCCCACTTTCTCACATCTCAGCAGAAGTTGGACCAGCCACGACTTCAAGCGACAGTAAAAGAAGATTTGCCATACTCACCAAAAAGTAGCCTCTTCAAACGACGGAGACAAGAAGAATTGAGAGGGGCAAAGCCTCAAGAGAACTTCCAAAAAAAAAAAAAAGAAAGAAAAAAAAAGAAAAAAAAAGGACCGGGTAGAGAAATTGGAAGGACGGAGCAACTGCCACACCCAAAAGGGCGAGCAGGAGACCGCGCTCCAACACCCGTAGGCCAATGCACCAATGTGAGAAGGTGGTTCAGTGCTCAAAATTAGACTAAGTCTGGAGAGACGAGAAGTTCTCAAAAATTGAGGCTGAGACAAAATGACAAGTTCACAGCGCTGGTTTATTTAGCAAAAAGCAAAGTACAAAAGAAAAACAGAGCTCTATGCATAGAGGGTCTTTCTCGTCAAATGAGAGAAGACCCTGATTGCAGCAAAATCCATGGTTCTTATACAATCTCAAACCCTTGTTCACACCCTTATTCGATCAACCACACCTTCAGACCACCCACTGCACTGCCCCTTGATCACATCCCCCACTGCAGTATACTAAGGTACATAAGCTCCTTGAACTTCTACTTTTTGCTTCAGTCCTCTCTGCCACCTTTCGCAACGGCTGCTTCCACTGCCAGGCTCTGCCAGCTGTTAACAGGAAACCACTGCAGCTCTGTGTACTCATAATATCACACCTCAACTGCTTTATATAATGAATACGTATTGTTATTCATATCCACACTATTTATTGCTCACAATTTCCATTGATTAGAAGTATCACAGCTTACAATCCCGCCCCCCCAGAAACCACCCCTCCGGTAGGTGCCCTCAGGCAGGCATATTTTTGCCTGCTTTTTTGGCTGGGAATCTGGGTTTTTTTTTTTTTTTACTTTTAAAAACTTTTTTCTGTGCTGCTTGGCATCACGCGACAACACGACAAATCAGACCCAATTTTTCTTTTTTCGGTTCGAGTTCGAGTTCTGGCGGAGTAATTGTCGTTACCGTTTTCGTTTGCGTAACGGAAACGAGGAACGGAAACGGAAACGAAAATTTCGCCAAGTTGTGCCCATCTCTACTCTGTACTATGTTTTACATAATCTGCCAATGCATGCTTCTCTTCTTCAACTGTCTGCTTCACTTGCAGAAGACCTCTACCACCTAATTTTCTAGGTAAATACAGCATGTCAACATCACTGCGTGGGCACAAAATGAATAAAAAATTCTTTCATTATTTGTTATTCATTTTGTTACGTAATGAAATGAATAACGAACAGCCCACTCAAAGAAAAACAAAATGAAACAAAGTGGAAATTTCTGTTTCATTTGGTTCATTTTTCGTTCCCCCACCAGTGTCTCTTACCTCCTGATGTCCGGGTTGGGGAGGCCTCCTGGTCACCCAGCGCCACTCCTGCAGCTGACTAGCCTCCACGGAAGGGGCTTTGGAGGCCTTGCGCTGGCCGCCCAGTGGGGCTGTGGAGATGGCAGCGAGGTCTACTGCCACCCACAGCTGCCACTGCCAGGGCATTCAGGGCAGCCACCACAGCTGGTGCCAACACGACCAGCCATGGAGTGGCCTGGCAAGGTCGTGAGGAAGCTTCTGAGTAGCCACCGCAGGCGCCCTGGGATCACTGTAGCCAGAACCCCACTGGCCAGCTGGAGTGGCCAAGTGGCTGGCAGGCCGGCCTAGGCCCACCACCACCACCACTGCCGGGATTGCTGCCACCACCACCACCAGCCAGGTAACGCAAACCAGTTCATTTTGGTTTGGTTTGCATGAATTTTTGTTTTAAAATTTCATACAAAACAAACGGGGGGGGGGTGAAACAGAACTAACAGAACCATCATTTTTCTGTTTCATGCCCACCTCTAAAATATGCAGAAACACACTTTATTAAATGTGGTCAGTACACTGAAAAATGCATGCTTCACTTTAGTAAATGTGGGAAGTACCTCCACACACACAGACATATTAAAAGTACATAGAAAAATGCATACTTCTTAAATATGACATCAAACCCTTCCCTGTGTGGCCCTTTCTTCTCTTGGGATAGCAAAATAGAATCTGATATGAATCAAAATGGAATGCATGTGGGGCATGGGGTCAAAATAGAGAAGACAGCAGCTTTGCAATTAAAAGTGGAGCTGCTTTAAGGTGTAAAAGATGTTCGTTTACTCTCCAGTAATATTCTGTAATTTCCACAAGCTTTTAATCAGCTTGCTTTTGGTCAAGCTTGAAAGAGCTCAAATGAGCTCAACCCTAACTTTTCCTACTAAAATTCAAGATATTGCCCTACCAAAAAACATTATCAACTATTATTTCAGTTTGCTACTACTCACCGGATGTTTTGGTTAATCGGAACTTTTCCTCTTTTTTTAAAGTAATTTGGTTCTGTTTAAATTGACGATCATCTCTGTTCCTTGTGGCGGTGGGCGGGCGGCGGTGGGTGGGCAGCGGGGGCAGGGCAGTAGGGGGCGGCGGATGATGGGGGACGGCGACGGGCGGCATGGGGGCGGGCGGTGGTCGCCAGTGGGGGGGCAGTGGGGGGGCAGCAGGCTGGCCAGCGCCCCCTCTCCATTTTGGCACCCTAGGCAACTGCCTAGTTCGCCTTAATGGACGCACCGGCCCTGTGCACAACACTTCTCCTGACTTGTACCTATCCATCTTGACAAGAACTTTTTGACTTTTAAGTTCTTCACACCAGTACTTGCCTGACGAGCATGCATGTGCACGCGCGTGTGTGCACACATGAATGTGTGTGTGCGCTCACACACACAAAATGCAATGGGAGTGTTTAATTTCAGAAGAAGGATTAATTTCTGAATCATGATTCTGCTCAGGATGAGCTTCACACAGGTTTGCTTCTGTACCTGGCCATCTAAAACTGACTGTGTTTCTATATAAGGTAAATCCTGGTGAAAATCCTGGCCCCTGTGGTGGTGATACAAGACATCTAAAAGTCCATGTCTATTATTTATTTATAACATTTATATCTTGCCACTCCACTAAACGAGAGTGCTCATGGCTGTTTGCAAACATCTTAAAAGAACTAAAATAAATGAGAACCCATTTGATAAAAATTAGAGATGGGCACAAAACACCAAAATGGTGTTTCATTTCGTTATTCATTTTTAATTGTTTTTGTTTCATTTAAAATGAAAGAATTTTTTAAAAATGCATTGTTCATTTTTCAACTGCTTCGTTTTCCTTTTTTTAAATTTTTTAATTTTGTTTTGTTTAGTTTTGATTTACTTACATTGACCAGCTGGCTGGCAGGCCAGGTTGGTGCATTTTTCTATTTTTTTTTATTTTAATTTCAATTTTCAATTTTCAATTGTTTCATTCCATGATGAAATGAATAACGAAACAAATTAAAAATTCATTTTGTGCCCATCTCTAATAAAAATTATAAAACCCTGTATCCTACCTCAGTGTTAAATGAACTGCTGGATAGCTCAGTGGAGATTCAGAGTCCTATTCCACCGTGTGCCTTCCATGACTGGGGCTGTTCTAGATGATCCACAGGGTCCCTTCCCACTGAGCAGCTCAAAGGTTCTTCTTATTATAAAAATCAAGTGAGTACAAACAATTGACGTCTACAAAGGATGATGTTAACACAAAGCTACAGGCAGATTAGTCATTGCATACCCCTCTAAAAAGATCTGTTCCTACTCCAATTATAAAGGCAACCAGAGTAGAAACAAATCAGAGCATAGAAGGGAATACATTCCATAGTCTGAGAGCCATACAGGAGAAGCCACTGCTGGTTTGGCTGGCTTCTGAACTGTTGGCACTTGGAGTTCGCTACAAGACAGGTGGTCCCTTAGCTAAGCCTCAAGCCATTTAGAGCTTTAAAGGCTAAGGCCAACTGCTTGAATGTGTGTGTGTGTGTGTGTGTGTGTGTGTGTGTGTGTGTGTGTGTGTGTGTGTGTGTGTGTGTGTGTGGTGTCATTACAGTCATGACCGACTGACTCTTCATGACCCTATGTCCATGGAGTTTTCTTGGCAGGAGTACTGGAGTGGTTTGCCAGTTCCTACTCCAGGCGCCAACAGCACCTGGTATTCCCTGGTGGTCTCCCATCCAAGTACTAACCAGGGCTGACCCTGCTTAGCTTCCGAAATCAGGCGAGAGAGGATGTGCTTAGGGCATCTAGGCAGCTAATTGCTTAAATAGGGCCTAGTAAATAACTGGCAACCACTGCAAGTCGTTGGTCATGATGCCGTTGACAAGGTGGTAGCTTAGCTATTACTTTTTCCTTCCACAGAACATCTTCAAGGGTCAGTCTATGTACAGTGTATTGTGAATGTCAAGGTTGGATGCAAATAAGTCATTTTCTCTCTGTGTTCATTATGCAGTTCTGAATAGGATGAACAGGCAAAAAAGAGGACAGGGCTCCTGTAGGTTAGTAATTCTGTAGAGGAGGAAATCTCACTAGGTTTATTTATTTATTTATTGGATTTATATACCCCAACAATAGCAGAAAGCAACTCTGGCCAGTTTGCAAACACATTAAACAACTTAACATAGTAAACAAACTAGTCAACCAAAACCAAGATGATATAAATAATAATGATAATATTAATTAAAAGGACAAGTAAACACAAATAAATCAAACCCATTCAGCAATTCAAAATAAAATATAAATAAAAAAATAAAGAGCTGGTAAAGAATTATCATAAAGTGGAAAGGAAGAGAAGTGAGTATCCTATTTATATAAGGAAGCTGAACCTGAATGATTGGTGGAGACCAATCTATAAAGCCAGGTTTTCATTAATTTCTTAAAGGCTTGTAGAGAATCTCTTGTGGAACCTGGTTCCACACGTGGGTTGTGACCACTGAGAAGGCCTGGTTGTCATTTTTCAGGCCTCCCTTGGGGTCGGTACCTGCAGGTGGCCTGCCTGGCTTGAGCAAGTGATCCTGGCAGGTGTTCTTGGAAGGAGCCGTTCTGTCAGATACTGAGGTCCAAAACCATTTAGGGCTTTGTATGTTAATACCAAAACCTTGAAATCAATGTGGTAGTGAATAGGCAGCCAGTGCAGAGTGGGACCTTTTTAACCCTGTGAACAATCTGGCCGCTATATTCTGCCTTCACTGCAGTCTCCACATTAACCGCATGGGCAGCCCCACGTAGAGAGCACTACAGTAGTCTAATCTCAATCAAAACTACAAGCACATGAACCAGCATGGTCAACGCCCCAATGTCCAGGAAGGCCCAAAGCTCTGCAGTCCTCCACAGATGGTAGTGAGCGGAGCGGACCACTGACACCACCTGGGTCTCCTTGGCTTAGCTTGCATTAGAAGTTTTTTTTTTTGGGGGGGGAATATCATTCTGAGCAACTGTTAAAAGCACATGATCCATATTCTCTTCTACCTGTCACCACCCTACTCCTCAACCCTGGAGGAAATTAACCCTTATGTTTGAAAAAGGAAATGCAAGCCCTCATCGTAACCTCAGATTTCCTCCTTGATGAGTTTCATCATTTCAGGGAACTAAGCGGTTCTGTAGAAAGGACTGCAGCAGTTTCAGCCTCTGAGAAGATGACACGAGCATTGGCAGATGGCTGCGGATGCTTTAGCAGCAGCAGGTGCTTAACTGCTTAGTTTAACTAATTTGAGAACCCTTGCCATGGGATGCAAGCAGGAGACAAATTTGGAGGAGGAGTGGGGGGAAAGCGGAAGCCAACAGGGTGGAACAAGATGGAGAGGAAGAGAAGGAAGAGAAATGGAAAATAATTTAAAGAGAATTAAAGCATGATAGACTTGTGGGCTGGGATGCTGTGCGACCAGTACAGAGGGTATAATGAGATAGGGTGGTTGTTAATGGGACGGTGTTGGGGGTGGGGAGGGAGGCTCAGAGGTGTAGCCAGGATTTGGAGCACCTGGGGACAAAGTTTGGTTTTTGAGTCCTTCCTGCCCCCCCACCACACCCACCCAGCAACGGAGCCAAACCCTGCGGGAATGGGGTGGGTGTGCACTCGTGTGCATGGGCGCACGGACACATGCCTTACACCTCTCCCACCAAGGCGAGGAAGGGGAGGAGGGCACCATGGCCACCACGCTCCTGCCTGCCTGGCCACACAAGTGGCGGAGGGTGTGCTGTCACCAAGCCTTAGGGGAAAGGAGAACTGCTGGGTGGCGGGAGGGTGTACAGGTTCCTCCTGCTGCTCACCCTCCAGGTGCCCCCAGATTGCTGCAACCAGGGCAGATGTACTCTTCTTCCCCCGTCCCCCAGATGCGCCCCTGGGGAGGCTCAGCCAATTTCATTGTGTGTGTGTTTGTTGTGTCGTTACAGTCGTGACCGATCCTTCATGACTCCACATCCATGGAGTTTTCTTGGCAGGAATACTGGAGTGGCTTGCCAGTTCCTACTCCAGGCGCCTACAACACCTGGTATTCCCTGGTGGTCTCCCATCCAAGTATTAACCAGGGCCGACCCTGCTTAGCTTCCAAATTCAGGCGAGATCAGATGTGCTTAGGGCATCTAGGTACACATGTACAATAAAGATATTATTATTATGTATACACCAGTATTTTTCTAACATAATGATTAAGTACTGTAAAGATAGGGAACAAGGTAACAACGACACTAGCCAGACCAAAAATTCTAAGATTTCATAGGGTGAAACCCCAGCAGGTAAAGCGGCATTCAATTCCTATGCTGGCTCTTACCTATAAAGCCTGTCGTGGTTTGGCTTCCCAGGGCATGCTCCTATGGGTCGGCCCACTGAAGGAGGGCAGGAAGTTAACAACCAGAAACAGGGTCTTTTCCGCTGTGGCTCCATCTCTGTGGCATGGGCTACCAGTGGAGCTACAATGAGCGTCTTCCCTCTTCGCCTTTAGAAAACACTCAAAAGAAGACTGTTTACTGAAGCCTTTGAGAGCATCTTCTCTTGACCTAATAGGACTATTTTTAGATAGTCCACCTGCCATCATTTGGCTTATATCTGGATTTATTTGATTGTTGTTTTATTAATTATATGTGTTCATTTGGTCAAATGAATAATCACCCATGATCCGTGTGAGTGGAAATTTGGAAAACAACATAAATAATGGTAGAATCGATGCAGCTGCAATTCTTATGTCCTGTGTGTTTACGACCTGAGTTTTCCAACTCCAGCCCTTCTTTTAGTACTCATGCTCTTTGCAGCTTATTTTGACTGAATTACTTTTCCAGCATAAAACAGAAGACTTCCTTTTGGCAATTCTTCAGAGGATTGTGCCCCCTGCAATGTAGTACACATGGGCACTCTATGGACCATGCTACTATAAATACATTTGCATGAATATTCCCTGGAATACTAAGATGTATGTGACCCTTGCTCAGATATTGAAATTCTAGGGATCGAGAAGAAGAGAATAAACAATCCAAAATTCTGATATGCGCACTTGGAGATGATATTTGAAAAGAAAAGAAAAGAAAAGAAAAGAAAAGAAAAGAAAAGAAAAGAAAAGAAAAGAAAAGAAAAGAAAGCCTACTTAACCCCTAATCCTGCCTGGGATTCCGGGTGTTGCAGTCCAAAAAAGGCCACATCTCCCAGCTCTTCTAGAGTGAAACCGAAAGTTCAGTTAGAAGCCTCTAAATCCTTGGGTATTCCTATAGCAAATAAGATGGTAAAGTATTTAGGGGTAATGATAGCTAAAAATGTGAAGAAAATATTTGAATATAATTATAAAAAAACCTGGAGTAATATTCAATCAAAGCTGAGAACATGGGAGAAAAGGAAAGACTCAATCAGTACAAGAAGTGCATTAGTTAAAATGTGTCTGCTACCCTGATTAACTTACCTTTTTTATGTATTGCCTTGGCACATACCGGAACGGATTCTGAAGGGGGTCAAGGGACAACTGACAGATTTGTTTTTTCATCCAAGAAACCAAGGACAGCTGGTAGATATAGGTACCATAGGATCCAAGATGGAGGATGGGGGATTCCCAATTTGATTGTATATTATGAAGCTTACCAGCTGAGACATCTTATGATTTTGGAGGGAAAACGGGGAAGATTTGGGATGTATCGAGCGGGAGAATTTGGAAGTAGTAGGAGGGAAAATAAGAATGTTTGAAAGGAGGAAAAAGAAAAGGAAAAAATTATCAATATTTACGGGGGCCCTTTGGGTATGGGAGAAGTGGGGGGGGGGAGCTTTTTCCTGACCTCTCTCCCCTTACAAAAATATGGTATTATGATAAATTCATCCCATTAAGGAAGCTCATTCCAAAAGAAGTAGGGGATAAATTAAAGGAGATTTCAATCCAGGATATGGATAAAATTTGCGAACCAGAATATAAAATGGAAGAGGAAAGTGGAATTTGGAATAAGATCAATTGGTTACAAAACAAACAAACAAACAAATCTCCTCCTTGTTGAATGAGAAAGAAGTTAAAAATTGTGTTAAAAGAACTATTACCCCCTTCGAAGAATTAGTGAAAGGATACAGGATAGATAGGTCCAAAATAGTTTCTAAATTGTACAAGGCTTTATTAAATATGGGGAAATCACTAAAGGAAAGTTTGAAGGAATATTGGGAGCTAGATATCCAAGAACAGATTTTAGATGAAGATTGGGATAAAATCTTTCAGCAACCACCCTTTGTTACGACCTCTAGGATAATCCAGGAGCAGGGGTTGAAGCTGGTACAAAAATGGTATTACACACCAGTAAGGTTGTACCATATCACAAAGTCAGGAAGTAAACATTGCTGGAGGAAATGCGGAATAATGGGAACGTACAGCCACATGTGGTGGGATTGTCCTTTAGTTAAAAAAAATTGGATACAGATTGGTGGAGAAATATCGAAAATTTTGGGAAGGAAAGTGGAAATATCTAAATTAATGGTTATCATTAGCATGGGTAGCACAGTGTTAAAATCAAAAGAGGAATGTAAATGGGTAAGGTAAAGGTAAAGGTTCCCCCTGCATATGCATGCTAGTCGTGTCTGACTCTAGGGGCGGTGTTCATCTCCGTATTCAAGCTGGAAGAGCCAGTGCTGTGCAAGTCCATGGCCATGTGGCCGGCATGGCTGCAAGGAAACACTGTTTTACCTTCCAACTTTTTACGGTGGTACCTATTTATCTACTTGCATTTGCATGCTTTCGAACTGCTAGGTTGGCAGGAGCTGGGGTCATCAGCGGGAGCTCGCTCCGCTGCGTGGCACCCGGGATTCGAACCGCTGAGCTGCCAACTTTGCACTGATGATAAATGCAGCCAGACAGGTTATAGCAAGTAATTGGAAAAATACAGAAGAGTTAGCGGTGAACCAATGGAGGAAGAAATTAAATAATATTATAATTTTAGAATACCTAACTGTGAAGATATGCAGAATGAAAGGGATTAAGGTCAATGAGAAAGAGGAGAAATGGTTTGAGAAGCTACTGAATTATTTGAGTATGTTTGATCAATTTGGGGTAATTAAAATGTTAAAAGCTAAATAAACCTTCCGGATTGTCACTTGTTAATTTATATAGAATTGTACATTTTGTTAATTTGAATATGTTTTATTGTTAATGTATATCCAATGTATCGGATGCCTGGGGGTCACTGTCTTTGTCTGGGTTGTTGGTGATTGGTTTTATAATAATTAAATAAATTTTAAAAAATGAGCATACAAAAACAAAATTCTAGAGTGGCCAAAAACAGAAGGGCCAGTAGCCATTGGCTCATTCCAGGCAATTGGCAGATCTGATGTTCATATTTACAAGCTTGGTGTTCAACATTCGGCACGACCAAAGCAAAGGGGGATTTCTGTTTTGCCAGTGGCATGCTGGATTTGGCCCAATATGTTTAGGATCTTCCTTTGGATGATTTTAAGGTTCCCTCTCGAGCAAAGCTCCCTCTGATTCATCTGCCAGACAGACTTCACAAACAGGCCTACCAGGACAAAGCTCTGCTTTTGAAGACCATTTCAAAGTGGAGCCATGTGACAAATAAACAAACTGGCATCATTTCCTTGACACCCGCCTGTTCCAAAAGAAAACAATTATAGCTTCGTGTTTTTTTCTTTATGTTGCATAACTCTTAAGTGCTTAATCAACGTGTTTCTCACTGCTTCCTGAGTGTGTGTGTTTTGTTAAGGAAGATATCAGTTGGTTTGCCATCAATCCATGGCACAAAAAGAGAAAACAGAACTAAGGAGACAGAGATCTCAGTAGTCTGGGAAATTCTGAATTGTCACAGGAACTGTAGGTTATTTTAGTCAGTTATTTTTATGACTCTGGATTTTCTTGACCGGAGTCAAACAGTGAAGCATCAAGTTTTCTCTTCCTGGCTGCAAGCATCTTGTAAACTGCTGTATTTGTTGCACAATGAAACATTTTATAGGAAACAATTCTCTTTGGGCTCCTTGCAGGAAATTAATTCATGTCTATCAAACCAGGAGGGCAAATGCAATCCAAACTCATGCAGATTTTCTCAGAAGCAAGTCACATCGAGGTCACTAGAATTTACTCCCCAGTGTAAGTAGAAAGTGTATCCTGAAGCAAAACAATCATGCTTGTTTCTCCATGTGTTTCACACCCTGACTCCCTCCACTTTTGAAGAGTTTCTCAGCAAACATACAAAACAACACAGCAGACTAAATCTGTTCTGTCTTGTCAACATATGACTCCTCTGGCCCATCAATCATGGTCCACTCCTAAAATAGACTCTCTTTTCATCTGCTTTTTTCTGCCTTTAGGTGGGAAGGCCCAAGGAAGGTACAAGAGGTAAGGGAATTTGCCAGTCCCAATCTATCTCTCAGCTCCCTGGCGTACAATCTATCTCTCAGCTCCTTGATGTACAAAATTATGCAAGGCACGAGTAAAATGGATATAGGGACACTTTTCTCCCTCTCACGAAATACCAGAACTAGGGGACAAACACTCAAATTGAGGGCTGGGAAAGTGAGAACAGACAAAAGATTTTTTTTTTTACCCAGCATGTTGTTAGCTTGTGGAACTAGGATGTGGTGATGGCATCTAGCCTGGATGTTTTCAAAAGGGGATTAGGCAGATATCCTGGAAGAAAAGTCCATCATAGGTTACAAATTAGAAATTCTAGCTAAGCTAGCTGTCAGACTCATTCCTAACCTCTGCTCTCATCTAAACATCCCCTCAAGCACAGGCAGACCCACTTCAGAGAGGTGAATGTTTTGCTCCCTCCCTTTCACCATCATACCTTCCGCAGGAAGGACTTTCCCCAGTGAAGTCTAACATATATAACAAAGCCTGGCTTGAACCCATCTACACCACATATATAGGAGAGCCATAGATCAGTCTTCTTTGAAATCCTCCCTGGCCAATTTTTCCTGGCAATCATAAGGACAGAGGACACTTCAAGCATTTGATTTATTCCATTTGGTCTTCCCAGCACATATTAATTTATAATTTCACATTTCTCATTTTCCCAATTTTGTCACATGTCTGCTGGGGGTTCTGGCTTCAATTATCCAAAGCGGACTTCCCCAACCTGAATTCTTCAAGGTGGGCTGAACTACAACACCCATTATTCACAGTCAACATGAGCCTGCTCTGAATTATTTGGGGGCAGGGTTATCCAACCTGTATAGACAACAGAAGTTTGGAGGAGGAGGCACTCGGTCAACATTGTCTATTCTTTGTCACAGACAAAACCCGGAAATCCAAAATCTTTGAATGTAATGTGTTCCTAACTTCCTATCATGTCTTACCTGACCAAGTCCTGTTTGGATGATAAGTCTAATAATGATCTCCTTCAGTATGGGGAGACCAGGGCCAAAGGAGACCTTGAAGCCCCAGCTGCAAGCCTTTTCCAAAGGGTCAGGGGATAGAAGGGGGTACTTGTCTCTGCCAGAGAAGATCCAATCCCTCCAGCAGAGGTGACAGCTGGGTGAAGATAGAACTTCTTGACCCTTGAGGACACCAGTTGCTATGGGTGTTAGAATAGGGAAAATAATAATGGTAGCATGGGCATTCTCTCTATTTTATATTTGTTTATTTATGAGTATGTTTACCCCGCCTTTCTCCTTGGAAAAGGACCCAAGGTGGCTTACAGTATGGAGGGACAATATACAGTCCAGTACAATTAAGACATATTCAAGTTTAAAAACAGGGAATCTAGGGATATCTTACATTTCCAACAGCCATTCAGATGATTAGGATTTACAGTATTTTACTCAGTTTTGCCGGTGTCAAAACCCATCTTAAGCCTACTTTTTAAAAAAAAAAAATCTCACTGACACCGGTGATCTCGACCATATTCACTACCTTGGGGAAAATCAAAATTGAGGATAGGATGAAAATCTAAAAAGACCTTGACAGATTAGAGTGCTGGGCCAAAGCTAATAGAATGGATTTCAACAGAGGGAAATTTAGGGTGCTACATCTAAGTAAAAAAAAATTGAATTTCACAGATATAGGATGGGGGATACTTGGCTGGAGAATAGTACCTGTGAAAGGGATCTGGGAGTCTTGGTGGACCACAAATTGAACATGAGTCAGCAGTGTGATGCGGCGGCCAGGAAAGCCAATGCAATTCTTGGTTGTATCAACAGAAGCACAGTGTCTAGATCAAGGGAAGTGATAGTACCACTCTATCCTGCTCTGTTCAGACCCCACCTGGAGTACTATGTCCAGTTCTGTGCGCCTCAGCTTAAAAAGGATGTTGACAACCTCGAGCGGGTGCAGAGGAGGGTGACCAGGATGGTTGAGGATCTGGAGGAAATGTCTTATGAGGAAAGGC